>JACXGK010007373.1:0-25528 GCA_016801125.1 Novumbra hubbsi | reverse complement strand
GGGGGAGGGAGGGGGCGTAGCGCATGGTCTTGGTCTGGCTTTGGACAGGGACAGCTAGGTGTGGGCCAGGAGAACTGACCCTGCTCCCCCGGCACAATGATGAAGCAGCGTAAAACCTTGGGGCTGAGACGGGGGTCCAGTGGCCCTGTGGCCCTATTAGGCGGGGCTTGGACAAGATTTTGTACATTTTATTTATATTTATTTTCTGTTTCTCTTGTTTAACCTCAGAGAGAGAAAGAGAGAGAGATAGTATTGATCCTGAAACTGCACCATGAATAGGGTTTAATTACCTGAGCTACATCGTGGGCTGCAGCTCTCGGCTTTCTAACTACCCTCACAGGAGTGTGTGTGTTTGTGTCTGTTTTTCTGTGTGTGTCTGTGTGTTTGTGTGTGTCTTAGTTTGTGTCTGTGTGATTTTAATTACTTGCATCAGAGATGTTATGGACTGAATAGGTCATGAGGGGATGGTTTGTCTGCGTTCCTTCTCCCGGTGATTAGCATGGGAATGGCGTTAGCTCTTGGCTCCTTCCACCTGCGTGGCGCTCCGACGCGGCAGATTCCCTGTATTCAGCATCAGACCTGCTCAGCTTGGGCGTCAGACAGCAAGGCGTGCAGGGTGGTCTAGCTGCAGCCTGAATCAGCATCGCTAGGCTACCTGCGGGACCGTGGTTGTGAGAACAGGCGTTGTTCCGCGCCCCGTGTAGCCGCGAACCACTACTTCGTTTCCCTTCGACCGTTTCACGTCGGCCGCGGTTAATGAGGAACGTTTCTTCTCACGAGAGCGCGGATTAAGTTGTTGATGCCGCGCTGGTGGAATTGGATAAATCAATTTGCAATTACTTGCAATGTGCCATTTGCGTCCTCGCAGTTAGTGTAGCCGACATACATCCTCCTGAATAAAACATTTTCCACGGCAACTCGGTAGCTGCTAATTGCCGTCTTAGGTGACCTAATGGAAAGCTGTGCTCAGCTCTAAAATGGGAGGCACAGCCTTCACCTCTATTTGTTAGAGGCCGACACAGCCAGCACTCACGGCCCATTCCAGTTATTTTTCATCTTTCGTTGCAGGGGAGTGTAGTCGGTCCGTTCGCTTGGTAACACAGAGCTCTGAGTGACATTTATAGCAGGCATGAGTGACACTTGGTGTGCAATGTCTTATCATCAATCATCATTGCCGGGTCTCCATTACCGCCAGCCAGACCCAAAGGTCACCTCTCACGGCTGTCCGGGAAGGCTGCGACTCTGTGTGATCACGCCTTGATTACAATGATCAAAAGGTGGCGGGGACCGTTTTCCAGTCTTTCCGTACCCATTTAGAAAGTGTACCCGGGGAAGGACCGGGCCAGCTTATTGTCCGGCGTTTTGCCGTGTCAATCAAGTGTGACGAGGAAGCCGAAAGTGCCGCGGACGGCGTTCCGTTGAGAGGGACTGTTGGCTTCCTTTGAGCGTGACGAGCCGCATTGTTTCAGCCACACCCAATTAGCTCCCGGTTTGAGTGGCGGAGGGTCGTTTCACAGTCTGATGCCCCGGCCTCAGAGCTCGGTGGGCAGGGACCTCACAGACAGCCATGCATGACAATGAGGCAGGGGGGGGGCGGAGCAGCTCTTTTCACAGACCAATTATCCGCCAGCCGTCCCCTCTGTCGCTCACACGCTTCCAGGAGGACATCTGCCTGGGCCCCACACATGGGCCCCGATAGGTCAGGAGCAAGGCTGCAGACAGCCCCTGTCGTAGGCGTTTTCCTCGTGCTCCTTAAAGAGAGGATGAGCCATGCGTCACTCAGGATGGCAGTTCCGAAGGTTTAGGGGTTTCTGTGCCGCCACAAATAAAGATGAAAATATTCCTAAGATGAAATCGAGTGGTAATGCACTGGTCAAGGATGTATAGACTGATGTTAGAACATGATGACAGAATAATAGTTTGAAAATAGATGTAATGATTAATTAAAAATAAATAAATACAGTAAATATATATATATACATATATATTATACAAAAAAAAGCTCCCTGCTACAGACATCTACAGCGTGTTCTACTTCAAGAAGCCTTCCATATATACTGCAGGTATGGAGGTTAGTTCATAACAACCACTGTTGCCTTTCCATATTGACCGACAGGCCTCTGTCCAGTACCTCAGCCTGATGAGCAATGCATTGGCCAATTTCTCCTCAACTATCCCATCTATCTCTCCCATTCCAATCAGCGTCTTCCTCTAACATCTCCCCAGTAATTAAAGCTCCCCTTGTTGTTTTTCTCTGTGGTAAACACAGTTTCAAACCTTCCTGCTTGTCTGCCACGCTCGGTGCAATTGGAATTCTGGTGTGCAGTGAGATCAGGAAATGAATGTGATAGGATCGAAATGTGATATGTGATCAGATCGTCTCCGGGAATCTCAGATGAAACGCCGGACCGACCGGAGGCAAACTTCTAGATGTTTGGACGAGACTTTCTCCTGTTGTCGTGGATGTGACCACCTGCACTGATGAGATGACGCGTGTCTCGGCTGTTGTTGTGTCTGCCTGGGTGTGTCAGAGGGAGCAGCCGTTGTGCAGTCCAGGCAAGCTTTTCAAGTATGAAAATATCACAGGCGACAGCTTTTACATATCATTTGGAAATGTTTCTTTTACCTCTCCGCCTGGGTGTAATTGCAGACGATGCAGGAATTCAAATGGGGCCTGGCGACTCACTCCGTCAGCGTGGATCTGGCTCTTACCTCTGGTTGTTTTACCCTGCTTTGAGTTCAGGAGAATGTTCGGTCAGAAAATAAAGGCAGTGTCAAATGTGCTGTACTTAAATGGTTGGTATGCCTAATGATGGAGGGGCCTACTGAGGGGTGGGCCACCTGAGGAGGGGGCCTACTGAGGAGGGGGCCTACTGAGGAGGGGGCCTACTGAGGGGTGGGCCACCTGAGGAGGGGGCCTGCTGAGGAGGGGGCCTACTGAGGAGGGGGCCTGCTGAGGAGGGGGCCTGCTGAGGAGGGGGCCTGCTGAGGAGGGGGCCTGCTGAGGAAGGGGCCTACTGGGTTTGTTGAGAGTGGAGGTGTTGTTAATGTGCTTGTTTGTCGCCTCATTGACCTGCCGGATTTGCCTGCTAAGTCTCGCATGGTAACTGCCGCTGACGACAGGCTGTTTTGCATGTTAAGCTGGGCTACACACCCGCCCAGTCACCACAGCGCTAACCCTCCTCATTTAGGCCACTCCTGATAATGCTTTGATTAAATCAACAAAAGGGGACTTTTTGTCCGCTTCACTGCTCCTCGTCCCCCATGTGGTTTCCCCGAGTCATGGGGAGGAACAGTCCGTTTGGTCCGGCCCATGTGACCATGACCCGTCGCAAGGTGTTTATGACACACCTGGAACACACCTTGGTAAAGTAACGTGGTGAGAATGTGTCATTGGCCTAGTAATCAGATTTGTATCCAGACCAACTTATGGTGGGCGAATGTGTATCTTTTTATACTTTCTGCCTATGCAGAATCGGAACACACAAGGCCGGCGCCACAAGCAACGTTCTCTAACCAACCTAGCTTACATGACAGCGTGTCTTTAGAGTGCATGGTGGAGGCCTATGTGGGGAACTTTAGAGTGGCAATTGATTTCAGTTAGACTCGTCATGCAAAACACATCCCCACCATCTAGGCCTGCTCGGGAAGCGGTTTGTCAGAAGACTCAAGTGGGATTCTGAAGGTCCCCGGCGGAACGCCTTCACTGCAGACTCCTGATGCGTGAAGCAGAGGAGATGGTGTAATGACCATGGCTTGTTCTCTGGAGAGAACCAGCTACAGTTCTACCTAGCCAGAGACAGAGCGAGAGAGAGATTGAGACGGAGAGTGAGAGAGACAGTGACAGAAAGACAGAGTGAGAAAGAGAGAGAGAGATGGAGCAAGAGACACTTAGTAAGAGAGGGAGACTGAGCGAGAGAGACAGAGTGAGCAAAGGCAGACAGAGAAGGAGGGAGAAAGAGAGACAGAGTGAGCAAAGGCAGACAGAGAACAAGGGAGAAAGAGAGAGACAGACATAGAGAGAGAGAGAGAGACAGTACGTTGTAAAAATCTTTGGCAACATTGTTCAAAATTGTAACATTCATGCCAATAAACCCTATTGAAGTGAGAGAGAGAGAGACGGAGAGATACAGAGAGAGAGAGGGAAAGACCAAGAGACAGACAGACATGTAATAGGGAGCTGGGTGGAAGGTAGCAATTTGACAGACTGACGAAGTGGATGCAGAAGTAAAAAACATTTAGATTCTTCCGTTTTTATTTTACCATTTGTAATTTCTCTGATCCATGATCATATATTTAGCTCAGGTGTTTAGATCATTTTGTCTTTTGAATGTTTGTTTTTACATTTCTATGAAACAGCTTCATATTGTCCTTGTTGCATTTAAAAGCTATTGGCCCACTTGATATGAATGACACCACAGTACACAACCGTTAGCTATGGCATGTTGTCCATTACCCACAATCCCTAGAGGTGTGTAAATGCTGTTTATTAACAGATTACTCATTTAGATGGCTATTTTTGTCATCCGGCTGTGTTGAGTGTGGTAGTAGTGGATGCGTGCTATGTTTGTCTCTAAACCAGTCAACATTCAGAGCTTGAATCATCCCGTTTATACGCTGTGTCGCGACGTGTCCCGGGTCAGCTCTAGGCTGTGGCGTTCTCGCCACACGGCACAGTCACTCGTGTCTTATTGGTTAAATGTATCGTCCTTGTAATCAAGAGTCCTGTGGCAACAACATGTACTTGATTAGAACGTGTAAAGCAATGCATGTTTGGAATATATACGTTTATCTCTCAAAAAGATGAAAGCTGCTGCTGTGTTTGCAGTTAAAATACTTTACCACCGAAAGATGCAGTTCATCCAGCATTCCAATCAACAGGCCTGTCGGGCATCGCCTGCCTGTTGGGAAAAGACAGACAAAAGCTTTGTTGCCATCACTCCCTAGCAACAGCCCTGTGACAAGATCCCATCCACAGATGTTTATTCTGAATTGTTCCATTTTCCAGTTTCTATTTTCAATAGTCACACCAGAATTTGTTTATATTGCTCAGGTTTTTTTTAACACTAGACAGACAATTAGTAGATGTTTAAAAGCTCTAAAAGGGAGACAACCAAATTCCAGTCATGATTTCCCTATGACTCCAACCTTACATATTTTCCAGTGGATTTGTACTTGACAGGGTTCAGGTGATTATTCATTAGCTTCGCCTGCCTCTGTTGTTGGACTCTTGCCGTTGTATAACGTAGTGTAATGGGTGTGTGTGTCTGCTTGGCGTAGTGCACTGTGTGTGTGTGTGTGTGTAAGTACGTGTGTGCAGCTGCGTTTATATTTACATTTTAGTCACTTAGCAGACACTGTTAAACAGAGCAACTTACAATAAGCGCTTTCCTCTTATGGTGTCTTAGAAAACCAACATCTGACCATCAGGATTCATAATGCCTTCATTAAAGCCATTAGTTGACAAAGTCAGTGTTAACTGCATTTGGGGTGTTGGGCTGGGGGGTACACAATTAAGATACTCATCAAAGAGTCAGGTTTTCAGAAGGGACTCTGCTGTCCTGGCTTCAAGGGGAAGTTTGTTCCACCATTGAGGTGCCAAGACAGAGTTTTGCCGTAAGGGGTTGGGTGACCAAAAGAAATTACGTGGCAGATGGGAGACACGGGAGGGTTGTAGGGTTTAAGCACAGCCTGCAGGTATGGTCTTGATGCGGCAGCAATCTTCTACCAGAAGCCATTGGAGCTTGTGAAGGAGAGGGGTGACATGGGTGAATTTGGGAAGGTTGAACACAAGGCGGGCTGCAACGTTCTGGATCTGTTGCAGGGGCTTGAAGACCAGCCACAGTGCATAGCAGTAGTGCAGGGGGGAGATGAAAAGTGACTGAATCAGTACCTGAGCTGTGTTTTGTGTAAGGTAGGGTTAGGGTTGTTTTGGATTTTGGGGCTCTTGTACAGCCTGTAAAGAAAAAAGAGAAGGAAAAGAAAGCAGAGGGGAAAGGGATTAGGAGTTGGTTTGTTGAAGAAGGGGGTGACACAAGCTGACTTGAAGTCAGAGGAAACACAGCCAGTGGATAGGGAGTAGTTAATGAGGAAATGTAAGGTAAAGTTAGTGGTCTACAGAGATGGTCTGTAGAAGGGAGAACTCCCAGAACGCACTAGACAAAGGACTTCGTCTGAAGAGTGGGGAAAAAGAGAGGTCAAGGAATAAGGTAGTTCACAGACAGTGAGGCCAGAATAGTGGTTCTACAAATAGGGAAGCAGGGGGAGGATTTGGAAAAGAGGAAAAGGTGGCAAAGAGTATCCTGAGGTGAGAGGAAGATGCTTCATATTTAAAATGCAAGAAATTGGCTTAGCAGCAGAAACAGAAGAAGAGAAGGCAGAGAGGAGCAAATGAAAGGATGACAGGTCCTCCGGAAGTTTTGTTTTCTTCCACTTTTGCTCGGCAGCCCGCAAGCCTTGTTCTGTTAGCTCTCAGAGAGTCAGTCAGCCATGGAGCAGGAGGGGAAAGCCAGGCTGACTGAGCGGACAAGGGTAGTTAAAAGAGGTGGAACGAGAGGAGAGTAAGGTTGAGGAGGCAGGCTCAGGAGACAAGAGGGAAACAGGAGTTGGTAGGAGGGACAGATGATAAAATAAAAGTGGTGAGCGGCAGCGAAGACTGTGAGGACACGGGCACATGCGGATGTTGGCGCGGTGTGAAAACCGTACGGGCTGTTGTTGAGGAACAGCTAATGAGCCCGCCGCATCTGCCCGGGCGTCCATCTCCCTCTCCCCTCCTCTTCCTCTGTTCTTCCTCTTCTCACCGCGCGTCTCTCTCTCCCTCTTTCTTTCTGGCTTTCTGTCTGTGTCGGGGGGTAGGAAACAACGGGGCTGTCTGTTGTGCAGAGCCCCCGCCGGCCCCTGTTTCCCCACCTCTCACCGGGGTCTGCGGATACCCGCCTGGCTGTTAGAGGACTGTCAGGGGCCGGGCAGCGTTGGCCCTGGGAGAACAGTCCATCGGACGGTCGGGGTAGGGGGGGCGTAGGGGCGGCGGTGGGGGTCAATTTGCTGATAGGGGGGCCTTTGTCAGAGATGAGTGCCTCTGATGGAGCCTGGGCTGGCTGTCAGGTCTGCGGGAGCTTTCCCAGGGCTGGCGCACCGGTGACCAGAGGAGCCTCCCGTTACACTTTCTTCCCGGCTACCGTTAGTTCCGCTTCGGTTGGCTCAACGCTCGTCATCACTCTGTCGGCTCAAATATTGTGGTACACGGTAACGTTTATCCCATCGGGTTGGTTTCACACACACACACACACACACACACACACTTCTGACGGAGGAAGGTGAGAGTAATGAACCAGTTCTGTGTGGTTTGCACGGACGGACCAAGATATAAGATGACCACGCCACAATAAAGCCAGCTGAGTTCAGGCATCAGGAGCGTGGAGGAGTGTTTCTCCCTGACTGTAAATATATCACACACAGGTATGGTGGACATAGACTATGGGTACAAAATGTTAATTTTTGGCTTCTGTTTTCCAGTCAGAAACAGTATGATATGCGAGGACAACGTGCTGTCAGGTGTTCTAAGTTTTAAATGAAGATTCATGTTGGTCTGATGAGGGATTCCATGCCTGTGGAGTCATTTATGCCTCTGTCTTTGCATAATGTATTCACTATAATGTTGTTTCCCTGCCGAACTGGGCCATCCCTCACTCCTCGCCTGAGTGGCTGGGCCGGAAGAGAACGAGATATGTGTGACATGGCGACAGAGAGAGACTGAGATGTTTGTGAGATGGAGAGACAGAGACACGTGTGAGATTGAGGACTAGTACTGGATTTGTATTTATTCCAAACAGGTTTTCCACCATACATTTTCTTCGCAGTGGCGTTGCATTTCGTAATTGAACCGGTTTCATAAAGCACTAGCCAATTCGGGGGGGGGACTTCACCAGAGACCGTGTGCTGTCTGTTCACACTCTCTCGCCGCCAAGTTCGTCTGTGGTAACGGGAGGAAAGTGGGTTGGTCCAGAGAGGTGGTGTGACGGGCTTGTTTTAGATGAGCTGTTTACCTCACAACACAACACAGTTCACCTAAATAATGTAATTGGATTCCCTTGCCCAGCAGAGTGCTCCTATTGACAGTCCATAAATCTCGGGACAGAAATAGCTCAGCTGCGTGTGTGTGTGTGTGTACTCTTACCTGGCCTATTGTTTTATTGTCTGTGAGACCGGAGATGGTCTGTCTGGGTGGCCAGGTCACCTTCCTGAACTCCACCTACCCCTGCTCTTGTCTCCCCAACAAACTGTTTGTTCTCGGGTGACTTTTGTGTGCCTGCAGCCAGATCCCCATCTATAGCCCGGATTTAGAAACCCTGAATGAGTGTCAAAATGTCCCCAGGTTTTCAGGCCGTGTGCACACAGCCTTGGGTGGTCCAGATACTGTGTGATCCCAACAGACCGAGGGACCCTTCTGCATTATACAGTGGCTACAACGGCACACAGGAGGCTGCTGGCAGAGGACCAGGGAAGCGACCGGCTCCGGGGAAACGCTGGAACGGATTCCACGGACCGGCATCAGGCGGCACTCAGCACATTGCCTCCGTGCGTGATGCTGTTCCCGTCACTCTATTCCAGACAGATCTCCGAGTTGCCGGACGGGTGGTGCCTCCACCACCACCCACTCTCCTGCGCTCCATTCCGTCAAAATAACGTCAGTAATCCGCTACGTCGTTAGATACGCTGATAACATGAGGGCGTGGCCATTTGCGGTGTGGTAGCTGTCTGGCCGGTACCGGTTCCTGGTCGGTCGCCGTGGTATCCCAGCCTGTGGAAGCCGTTTCCCCACCCACACACACACACACACACACACACGCACAACAAGTTGTCTGCGTCAGGGTGGCTTATTCGCATCTGCCGGTGGTTAGGACCGGACATGGCTGAGAGGAGCAAAGGAAGCATTACACCCTGGTATTGTCAGATGATAAATCACTGTCTCTCTCTCTGGGGTAATTGCTGACTCATTTGGCTTCGGGATTTGTTGTGGGTCTACAGCCCTCAACCCCTCCTCTGTCTCTTCTCTGACAAGGCCGTCATGCTACCAGTTCCTCTCCTCCATACCCTCCCTACCCCATTGTCTCTCCACCTTTCCTCCATACACCCCCATCATCGTTCCACCTCCTCCATGCCCCCGCCTCTTCATCCTTCCACCCCCTTCATGCCCCCACCTTATCATCCTTCCACCTCCTCCATGGCCCCTCCTCATCATCCTTCCACTTCTTCTCTATGCCCCCCACATCATCCTTCCACCTCCTCCTTGCCCCCGCCTCATTATCCTTCCACCTCCTCCATGGCCCCTCCTCATCATCCTTCCACCTCTTCTCTATGCCCCCCTACATCATCCTTCCACCTCTTTCATGCTCCCCACCACATCATCCTTCCACCTCCACCACGCCCCCTCCCCCCCTCTCCTTCTCACACTCTGTCCATCTCTCACTCGCAAGCATTTCTCCTGTCATTCTCAGGTCTCCCTCCCACCCTCTCTCTCTCTCTCTGTCCTTCCCTCTCTCCTTCTCTCTCTGTTGCATTTCTCGCCTCACTCTGAGGTCTCCTTTATTCCTCCTCCCTCCCTTTTCTTTCCCTCGCTCCTTTTCTCTCTGTAGCATTTCTCCCCTCACTCTTAGGTCTCCCTCTCTCCCTCTCTCTCTTTTCTTCCCTCTCTCCTTCTTTCTCCGTACCATTTCTCTCCTCTGTCCTGTGTCAGGCGGAGAAAGTAATAAACAGTAATAGAACAAATCACCTGTAATGGGCAATCAGGATGTCCCAGGTTCCAAAACGCACTGTGAGAAATTGAGTAAATCCCTCCCCTGAAGGAACCTTTTGTAGCGTGTTTGTTTTTGTTCTTTTGATTCTGTAATGCAGTACAAGTCCACAAGACACAAATGGTTTGAACAGTGACCGCAGAGATACGCCAGGTTTGTCTGCCAAATCTTTTCCGTGGCCGATCATAATATTTTCTGTCACCAGTCATAAATAGTTGCCTGCTTCAGACCTGTGACACCAACTGACCTGTATGTGACACCAACTGACCTGTATGTGACACCAACTGGACAACCAAAGTGTTAGTTTCCAACACCCTGAGATCTCTCTGAGGCCGGGTAGCCAGGTGAATGACTGGCCATAAATGAAAGGTCGCTGGTTCCAATCCTGAGCTGGCAAGATGAAAACGCTGTTGTTCTGTCCCTCAGCATGACTGTTAACCCTAAAGCTCCCAGGTCATTGCAGTAAATAAGAAGTCTGTTGTCAGCCTACATGCCTGATGAACACACGTCTTGTCCGGGTGTGTACAGACCAGCTGGGGCAGCAGGACGGCCCGTCACTCCAAAGTGTGGAGGAGTGTATTCTCCCGGGTTATGAGGTCCAGAGGGTTGACATCAGTGCCATGGCTCGTTAGCCACTAACCAGTCCAATTACAGGACCTCATTAACAGCCTGGAGTCAAAGCTCTGTCCTTAATATGCTGCGTGCTGAACTGTCCATTTAGTCCCTGCCCCGCTCTGTCTTTGCTTCTTTATCTCTCTCACTCTCTCTTTTGTCTTTCTCTCTGTGTGTGGTACTGTGACTCCAGGTTTTAATTAAAGTCTCTCAGCTGGCTAAGGGCACAAATCCTATCTCATCGGTCCTGCTTCCCGTCTCCCTTAAGACTACCCCCCCCCACGTCTCAGGCACAGGGACGTTGTATCCTGGCCCTCCCACTGTCTCCGGCCAGTCAACATGTATCACAAATCACACGTGGCTGGAAATAGGCTGGGTGAAAGTGTAGGCTCTCGGACCCATTGATCCGGTGTTTTGCCGGATGTGGAACCCAGCGCGGCACAGGCCAGAGTGCAGAGTTCCTATTGGGTAATTCTTATTTTGAAGGTATTTTGTCCTGTATTTTATTATTTTGATGACAGGCCAGTAGGAGAGACGTGTGCGTGAAGGGAGTCCTTCTCAAACAAATCATCTTTATCTACCGTCCTCTGAGAAACGCGTGTGCAATGTTTAATTGTATTTTACTGTACCGTGTTGTTCACTGCTGGGTGGTGCAGGTACCACCGCCGTGTGTTTATCGTCCTGGGTGACAACAACTCTGGATAATAATGCTGTAAGTCTTGTGGGCGTTGACGGGGGACGTCAAAAGGGGCGGTTACCAATGGCTGTGTGGTAATAGTGATTTATTATTGTTGTATTATATTATGCCCATACTCGTATTGAAGGGCTGCACAGTCTGTCGTTGTAAAGGCCTCACCATGTATCATTTGAAATAAAACCTTTTTTTTGACATTCAATTTATGATTCAATGCCTGAACGCAGTCCTGCCAAAAATAAGTCTGGAGTTCATGGACTTTCTGTCTCATTATGCAGTGGGTTTATGAGAAAATGTTCTAATTTGATAGGAATTGAGTATCTTACTCCATAATTCAGCTGTTACGTTTACCTCTCATTAATATTGACGACCGTCGCCTTTAACCACGGAAAGCGTTCCTGTCTTACCGACGACAGTTCACGTTGTTCCCGTCTGCATTCCGCCTGTGTGAAAATCCATGGGAAGGACAACGTGACAGGGAACGGAAGTCGCTTTCATGGGGAAACCGCAAAGTTTACGAATGTGAGAACAACAACAGCTCTCTCTCTCATTCAGGAGACTAAATGTTTGATGGATGGCATTTGCCATGGAGAAATGGGCCTTTTATCTCTCTAAAGGTTTTGTAATTGCTGCCGAAAGACGATCCAGTAGTCAGCCATGTTGCCGTAATGGGATAATACAGGGGCCGTACTCTGCCTGAGCTGTGCCGGTAATCTGATTCTCCGCAGTGCCTCTCGCTGCTCGTTCTGATCCGGCCTCAGACCTTCGGGTTCACTTCCCCCGTCCGGGTGACCGCGAGGCAGTGCGGGACCGTTCGGACACGCTCCTGCGAAGTTTCAGAGGCGCGGGGGGCAAGACCTGGATGCCGGCCGCTCGGGTGTCCTTAACGTCCGCTGTTGGCATAAGACGTATTGAAGAGATTAATATATTAATGTGCGTTGCATTATTAACATCACTTTGCGGTGATGGACTGTGTCATTTCAGCCGGATGTGGAAACCCAAACGCGGGGGTTGGGCTCCGGTTGGTTCCCAGATTGCCTGCGGAAGCGGCCTCGCGCGGATTCTTCGTGCATAGGTTCATAATCCGGGTCTGTGTTTTCCTACTCTGTCCCTGTCGGCCAAGCGTGTTTCAGCTGTAATTGCTGGCAGAGGGGCTGCGATTAGGACAAGACATCGGGGCGGAGTTTCTCCGGCCAGGGGCGCACCGCATGACCGGATAGAAAACACCACACCTTGAGCTGCTGGGCTGACCATTCCCAACTCTGTTGGCTATGTGAGTGTGCCAAATAGAAGTTATCTGCTGGGCTCCAGGTATTGAGCTTTTTGACCAGAGGTGGACATTAGTCATCCTGTAGGACCCTGGCGTCCCTCTCCCGATGCCCCCTGATTAAATTACTTCATTAGAGGAATGGTAATCCAATCAGCACTTTATTAACAGCTGGCATCGGCGGTTGAGCTTAGTGACTCACTCCTTTTTAATTGCACTTTTAATAGCAATGAAGTTAATGACACACCTCTCCTTTCTAACTGGTTAACGCCTCAGAACAGTTCCATCTGATTCATCTAATACTCTCTAAGATAGCCACCATAGCAACTGTCAGTGTCGTTATACGGGGCGGTGGCATATTGCGTTGCACAGCTCACGGGTCTAGGATGTTAACGATCCAAAGTTGGCCTTGGTGGTTGTCGCCATGGAAATCCTGTGGGATTACCCTCGCCTACTGAGGTTTCCATCGTTTAATCATTCTGAATAACACACGTGTGTGTGTGTGTGTGTGTGTGTGTGTAAGGCCTCGGTCCAAATGGAAGACTTGGACTGTGGGGGAGGTTGGTTGCTAAAGCTCGTGAGTCCGTGGGGGGGGATCCTCCTGGTCAATTCCGTTGTTCGCCAGGCCCTTCGCACGATCAAGTGGGAGTGTCTCGAAAAGAGCTCGCCTGTAGATGACGCGGGTTTCTGACGCATCGCGGGGCTTTTAGACGGGGAAGAAAATATAGTACCTTTTTTTTAAAACAGATGTTGTTGGGTGTCCCCTCTCGTTCCGTCCGGCACGCCTCCCGCTGTTCCCTCGCATTACCTCAGGCCGCTGGTCGCCCCGCCACCTCCACACGGCGCCCGGCAGAGGGAATTCGTGTCCGCTCACGCCTCTACTCCCCTTGCTCCTCACCCTCCCACGGGGCTTTCGGTCGGCGTGCACCTCCATTTTTGCCTTTCAGCCTCCTCCTCCCTCTCTCTCTCCCTCTTCCCCTCCTAATAAGCTCAGGGACTGGCTGTCCGCCTGAGTGACTGGGGGAGGCCTCCCGCTGCTTCGCTCTTCTCACTGATTCCAGATGGAAGGCCGTGACTCAGTGGCTCCGCCTCTGGCGCTCCTTAGACGCTAAGTGAGATTTAATGAACAGGGACACGTACTTTGAGGAGAACCCCAGGCTCTCAGGGCGGTAAGCGCCAGGGTATTTGGGAAGTAGATCCGCGCGTTGGCTTCCCGCGGCCTCGCCTCTCTCCCACCCACCTCTACGGGTCTCTACCAGCCCACGGCGTGGGCGGAGACGCGGAGCGGGCAGGCGCACCGCTAACCCTCCGCTTGGACTGTTTGTGTTTAGGCCCGGCATGTTATTAATCCATGACAGGTACTGACTGGCTGGTAATCATTCCGCTGATTGGAAGGTAAAACAAGAAAGCAGCGGGCCCCCGTGTGGCTGGACCGGAGCCCCGGAGGCCTACTGGCACTGGGGGAACTCTGGGTATTGACCGGAGTCAAGTCCACATGAATTGTTCTTGGCTACTCTTCACAAGCCTTAACTACAGGGGGGCCCAAGAAACAGTGTTCATTGGTGGCTGGGGCCTGTGGTTGCGATTAGGTCCTTTGGTATCCGTGCAACAACAATAATCCCCTCAGATATAGGGGATGCCTGTGTTTAGTTTTTTTCTTTTTCTACGGGACTCTTGTCAGGGATCTTAGGCTAATGCGTCTGTTTACTGAAACGCTGCTGATAATTGCGTTTTGACTTCATTAGGGACGACCAGCTAGAATCCAAATTACCAGTAGATCAGTTTCTGATGCCCAGCAGTGTGGAAATATTCCATTTGAAAGGGAGGGCGGGGCCGGGGGGGGGGGGGGGCACCGCTTTGTCTTTCCTGTGGCATTTGATTGGGGAAGCAGTTCACAGCTAGGAGGTGTGCGTGGCAGGGGGCCGAGAGGAGGGGGGGCGACTCCTCACACAGGCTGAGTGGAAGCAAACAAATCCCACGGAAAAGTAAACGGGTGGACGCGCGTCCCCACAGAAGAGAGGTAAAGCAGATAACGAGAATTTAAACGTGGACTGACGCACCCGCGGGATGGGTTCTGGGGTACGGTGAACAAACCGCTTGCTGCACCGACTTCCTTCCCTCTCCTTCACCTCCCACCGGGGGAGTAATGGGGAGGATGGATCTGGTGCACTTTCAAAGGTTCTCTCTGTGGAGAATAAACCAGCGGTGCTGTTCTGAGAGAGACACGTCTAGGTAGAAGCGTGTGTGCTAGGGTTAGGGCCATAGAGGATAATGCAGAGCCTGCCTAGTAGAAAGAAAACAGACTCCTGCGTGCGGCTATAGGGGACCCGTAGCCTGGATACGGCCAGGGGAAAATAACCGTTTCCTATCCGTTAAATTAACTTCGGTTGACAGGTATTTTTTTATTTAGGTCCACCTCTATGACTGCTTTGTGAAAACGTGAAATCCCAGGTAAAAAATTATCTATATTTAGAAAAGGAAGGTAAGGCCTGTTTGGTCTTTTTAAACAATAGCGTTTTAATCGCACACCATTTCACATGGGTTGATCCCACCAGCGGGAATGTGAAGTACAGTCTGGTGTGTGGGTGTGAGAGAAAGGGTCTCAGTGCTACAGCAGTCTGCACATTCCTTTGTTGTCAGTTGAATTAAACATCAAATGTGTAACCCAGTGTGTTGCTTTCCGAACTGACTGAAAATGAGATGAAACGGATCCCAAGTCTTTATAGGACCACTGGACTGTGTTGACCTCAGTATGTAGTGAAAGTCTAGGCAAATATTAAAAGGGATTTTGGTTTCACTTTTCCCCCTAAAGATCTGCACAAGTCAAATAATGTTACGAAACATTGTGCACATATAAATCCTTTAACAAATGTGTCCTGACAGCCCAGAGTTAAAGATGCATTCCAGGATCTAAAGCAAACCAAATTAGGGTGATATGGGAATTTTTTATTCAATTTTAAGGTTGTAAAATATACACACTTAAATGAGGTAGTACACAAACATTGGACTCACTTTAAGAACCTATGGCTGACATAGACTTCCACAATGCATCTATAGTCCCTGATAGAAGCAGATTCAGTTTATTTTGCATAACTGTTAGGGTAACATTACAGTGCATGGATAGTTTTTGTCAATATTTCTCAAGAAAAATGGATGTACATTAAAATTCAAACCTTGCCACAGATAAAGCTGAACCACCCAGGAAACATTTGACACTTTTATACTGGACACTTTTCCTTTCATCTTTAGTTTTGACCCTCGTAAACTGGCCAGTTCTTGCCGATGGCAAGCATATAGTTCCCATAACATTTAAATCAAACTGTAAATGTGTACATCTATATATCCAAGGATTTGCCTCCCCAGACCATCGCTGACACACCGCCAAACCGGTCGTGCTAGATGATGTTGCAGGCAGAATAATGGTCACCACAGAGTCTCTGGATTCAGGACACTTTCGTTTGCAACAAAACAGCTGACATTGATTGCCAATTGCTTTTGCTTCCTAACTGGACAGATCAATATCCCTGGAGTTTATTTGACTATGCTGTGATGATTATGTGTTCCCTTCATTTTTTTCTGAGCAGTGTAGACATTTTCAAGTATTGTGGAGGCAACATCATGATTTTGTTGTTGGGGTGGAAAAGTGGGCTAGTTTTTAGAGCATCTGACTAGTGTACGAACAGTTCCTGGTTCTTCCCCAACCGACAAGGTGGAAGATGTGGTTCTGTCTCTAGGCAAGACAGTTAGCCCTAATTGCTCCTCCTCTCTCTGTGACACCAACCAGGTCATTTAAATACGAATTGGCTCCTAATCAACTTGCCAGCTTAAATAATAGTAACGTTTAAAAATGTACACCCTAGTGACAGGCAGGGACTAAGGAGTTTGCCGGTTTTATCTTTCAGTAAGTTATGTTGATTTCAGTGGAAAATGTAATGTAATCCCTTTTTACGTGTAATTGTGGTATAAAAAGTTTAAGTACAGCTCAGGAACTGCTTGGTTTTAAATTAGGAATGCACACCTTCAAACACTTAACATATCACATACCACACTTATAATAATCATCAACGTTTTATTGAGCATCTCCCATCAAGGGGAAGCCATTAACATCCTGCCCTGTGTGAACCATATCGTCCTCTCAAGAGTAGGGAAGTACATTCAAACGAACATATAGAAATGTAGATGTGCGTAATACAAATGCATTATTTGCCTGCTGCGTTGCTCGCTTGCTGCGATGACCTTGTTTGTTTATTTCCCATCATTCCCGCATCCCAGGATCCCGGGAACACCTGAGAGGTTCGTTAGTGTGGGCATTGTTCTGGTTCCAGTCACTGCTCCTGCGCAAACAGCCCGGTCCCCCCGAGGGCACAAACTCGCGTCAAGAAATTTCGACATAATGCGCGCGACAAACTTTCTCCCCGCGAAAGGCTGAGCAACCCCCCTAACTCAATTGGGAGGTAACACGAGGCATTGTTCCACTCTGATTGAAACAAATGCGTAGCTTTGTCTTTACGCCTGGATTGTAAATGATGGTGATCGAGACCTGTCTGGCAGCGCACCTGATTAAAAGTGCTCATGATTAAACATCCTACAAGAAAGGAGGAAAACTCATTTCAATATGTATGGGGGGGGGGGGGTTTAATTGCTTTCTGAAGTCGTTTGCGTCAACAAATTGGAAAAGTCTGTTATTGCTTGTTGTGCAAATCAATTCTAAGCGTTGGGTGAAGCTTTGAATCGTTTTTTGCATTTGGAACTATTGATATTGGTGTTAAGGGGGCCAAAGAGGCTAGTTTGAGTATTCTATTATCTGCTCAATCACGATTTGGACTATTTCTGCTATGTGGAAGAAATATTAAAACAGAACGGGGGCATAGAGAGGTTCGTCCAGGCAACGGGAGAAAAATTGTACTGGCTTGTGTATGCTATCATATTGCAGCAGATTGTAATAGAATTTAAATGGATTTCATGACATTTTTTATTGATAAATGGCCCTCTTGGGTGGGTGTGTGTGTGTCTCTGTGTGTATCTCCGTGTGTTTGTGTGTGAGGCTGGTTTTGCCCTCTTATTTTTAGGCTAAGGTTAAACTGTTTGTTCGCAGTACCAGCCTTGACAGCTAAGTGTGAAGAAAAACCCGTTCAGTTGAACTTCGCTCCTCCATTTTCTCTCATTTAGGACAGTGCGCCATGAGGGGGGAGAGGCAATGTCTCACCTCTAATGGGCACAGGGGAGGAGTGCGAGTCAAAGCGTGTTTTAGCAGGGCCACCTTCTCAGGAGAGAGCCCCGTAGTGTTAGGTGTTTGTGCGTGTGTGTGGGTGCGGGGGTGTGTGTGTGTGTGTGTGAAGACACAGGCTGTACAATCTGCATGCCTGCAGTTTTGAATGCTTTGAGCTAAACAAAGGTCTTCCTACATTGTTTTAGCTCTGTACAGCTGTGGAGAGAGAAAGATAGAGAGAGGGAGAGAAGGAGAGAAGGAGAGGGGGACAGAGGGACAGAGGGAGGGAGAAAGGGAGGGAGAGGGGAGGAGGGAGACAAAGAGAGGGCGCAGTGCAGCAGAGTCCAGGCTGTGGAGCCCTCAGCATGCAGATGCGTTTCCGTCCCCAATTTTCACGCCCCCCCCCGTCCCCGTCCCCGTCAGGAAGACGACAAAGGGCGCTGCCTCCACATCACATCTCCCTCGATTCACGCCGCTCCTTCTCTCTCTCTCTCCATTCTTTCCCTCCTCCCTCTCTCCTCCACGTATACATGTTCCCCCCCCAGCCCTCTGTCACCTGCGTCTCCCTGCGGCGCCACGTCTCTCTCCGTGTGCTCCGGAGGTGGAGACCTGCCGTGGTTAATGAGGACAGATGCCCGTGCGTGGGAGGCCCTGGCACTGCCGTGCGGTGTCGCTTTGCACCGGCGCTTTGCGGCGTGTCGCTCCCCGTAAGCAGTCGGGGTTTTGCCACGCGGTGAACGGCGCCGGCCAGAAACGCGAGGCTGGGAGAGACGGTTTGTTTCTGAATTAGCACTGATTAGAAAGCCGCTTTCTCTCACTTTCGCCTAACTGTGGGTTGATGGGCTATGTTCGGTGCTCAACAATTATGAAATTGGGATGGCAGGTTTTCTTTTTTGGGGTGGGGGGGGGGTTCTGGAGTTTTAGTTCAATGGTTTCCTCACCGCACAGCAGAGAGTTGCTAACACCTGTGAATGCTAATCAGCACCTTGTGAATAATGGCCTTTTGGAGGAAAAATGGGAATTAGACCGTTTTATAATACCTTTTTCTGCTTGAGACGCAGACACACACACACAGACGTGTACATGTGCCTTTTTTTGGTCTTTATGGGGACAATAATTTTTTTGGGTTACTTTCCAATCCCCTAAACCTAATTACAAGCCTTAACCTCAACTCAAATGCCTAGCGGGGGGAAAAAAATGAAATTTGGAAAATACAAGTTTTTTCTGTGGGTATTAGGAACAAAACAAAAGACATGAGACCACATTGTCAGGTTTTATAATATTTCTGGGGACTTCTGGTTCCAACATGTATTGTACAACCACAATCTCTCTCTCACACACACAGGGGACTTATTAACAGGCCATCAATTAATTCCTGCCCCATGCAATTTCACCTGACTCCCGGGGTATTTCCGGTGTTTTCTGGACAGCATTTAAATTCGGTCTTCATACATCAAGAACGTCCAGTGGCCTGGGGGTCGGTGCATCCGAACGGGAACCAAAAGGTTGATGAAAAAAATAATCATAATAAAGTGTAGTTCTGACCCTCTCTGGGCCAGTCACTTAACCCTGTTTGTCCCGCGGGCTTCCAGTGTCTGTCGCTAGACCTCCGTGGTGTGGGGTAAATGCAGAAGTCATGTTTCGATTAGACCCAATGCACTGCCATCCCTAACTGCATTTCTGGACCACAGACACTGTGATTTGGATCTGGTTTCACAGGCAATGATTAAACTACTTTTGGACAAAATGATAATTCCCAAACATTAATCTTTAGTTTTTTGGTTCAGGAATATATTGCTGCGGAGGTGAATTTAAAGATGCACAAGGAGGGTTTGCTTTTAACATTGTGATATACAGTGTTTGGTGTTATCTTCATATGTTTGGAGTGCCAGGTGTAGGTATGTAGTGACACTGAGCCACAAACCCGACTCCTGAACATTTTCAGTAATTTAATTGAACCCCCCCTCGGCTACGCAAGTGCCGAGCCTTATGCCAACTGAGCACCATGGAGATATGTTGCCACTCTTATCTATGGCTTCCATAGACCCTAAATATGAAAACCACACTATTTCCACTAATGGGTCTACTGTCTGGTGTGGTATGCCAACTGAACAGTTCACTCACTCTGACTGTCTCGTCAGCTCAGCTGAACAACACTGAACACTGGAGGATATTCTAAAGGCTCTTAATCTTCTGTGTGACTGTTTGAGGGACGTTCTACCAGAACCTAGCATCACCAGTCCTGGAAGTGTTACAGTGAATTAAACTTGTATAATCCCAAAATGTATAAAACTGATTAGATGGTTGATTTCTATGAGTTGTTCTGTAGAGGAGGATGTCATTCGTTAGGTTCTCAGATGTTTTTTTCTTTATTAAAAACACTATTGAATATTGCAAATCCTGAAAAATGGACTGTCCTCAGCCAGATTGGAGCGACATTGTTCATAGTTTTGTTATAAACAGTTATTTAGGAAAAAGGAAATTATGAATAACACAAGTTATGACCGTTCACATTATTTCATTAAATACATTAAATGATACATACATTCCACAAACAAATAGCAATTCCCCATGTTTTTAAGTCCTGTCACGTTTACATAAAACACTGTATAAAAAGTATGCAACACACAGTCCTGTGTGACAGGGCCTTATACATTAATGGCATTGTTCCTTTCTATTACCTTTGCTGCATATAATGTGTAGCAATCGCATGCCATAGTATAACAGTATTTGAATAAATAGGCATTACACTGTACATTTGAAGCTTTTAATGCTAATAGACCAAAGTTTGAAATGTTGTCCATCTTTTACCTTGGCATAAGTAGAACTGCTTTTGAGGTTGCAAACATCTAGACTGAAGAGAAAAAGGCCACAGAACCACAGCCGTAGCCCGGCTTGTGAGGTAGAACGATTAGAGAAATAATTATCTTGAAATCCATGTTATTGTTCTGTTAACTAAAACTGCCTGCACGTTGCTCAAGTAGGGTTTTTAATTTTCACTCCTCTTTGTGTTTGTGCCGTTGTAGTGGTTTAGAGATCATTGTATCTGGCCATGTTATTGTTAAAAGAAAAAAAAATTGAATTGTTAAATTTTTGAATGAAAAAACTAAATTAACTAAAAATATGTTTGTTTTATTGAAATATTTCCAAATTGGTTTATTAAATAAATAAATTAGATGTTTGGACTATCAGTTGTCAGTCATATTCTAATTAATTAGGTTCTTTATTATATAACCTTGGCAAAATGTTACCAAATTAGTCTAATATTACATTACCTTTAAAGTCATAATAATAATTAAAAATAGGATTGCTTACCAAAATATAATTTAAATAACACTAAACATCAACAAAATCCATAAAGTCCGTCCTGTCACACCATAGTCAGTTCTGCCACGCCATGGTCAGTCCTGTCACGCCACGGTCAGTCTTGTCACGCCACGGTCAGTTCTGTCACGCCACGGTCAGTCTTGTCACACCACGGTCAGTTCTGTCACGCCATGCTCAGTCTTGTCACGCCACGGTCAGTCCTGTCACGCTATGGTCAATCCTGTCATGCCATGGTCAGTTCTGTCACGCCGTGGTCAGTTCTGTCACGCCATGGTCAGTCCTGTCACACAGGATGATATTAAATCTATCTGAGAAAATATTGATTAAATTAATCTCTTTTACTGTGTAGATGAGGGTATTTATCCATCATTACGTTTTTGTAAAAATCTCCTATGAAAATGTTTTTTTTTTACAACTATATGATTGCCTTGTTGTTATTCTTGCTTACCATCCACTACAGTGGACCGAATAGTTGCTCATGTTTTTTAATAGGAATCACAAAACCATGTTAGAGGCTATCAGGGTCATGTGATCAATAGGACAAATGCTGTTTATATTTAAAATAAATATATTAAGAAACCTTTCTATCATGTATAAATGTGTCTGTGACAGGGCCTGGCATTTTAGGTGTGAAATGTGTTTTTTTGCATTTTATTATATTCAAGCATTAAAAACGTGCATGATTTGTGTATCTCATAGTTTCATATGTACTTCACTTAACTAAATGTTCCGAAAAATTCAGATTCAAGAAAAATATATATTTTTTTAGAAATGTACGTTTCTGGTAGAATGTCCCCTGAGTATCATTGCGTGTGCGTGCGTGCAAGAGAGAACCGCAGCCGGTATGAGTAAAGAGGTGCAGAGGACGGAGAGACCGGTAAAGCCCCTTGGCTCGTGGCATGGTGTTCTAAACACGATTTGACTGACCCCACAGCACGAGCGTGAGGGCTCTAAAACGTATCCCTGAGAGGCTTGTCGTAAAAGCAACAGAGAGGTAGATAGAAGTTGCCTGCGTAGAGCACTCGGGAGGTAGCTACCGTAAAATCCCTTCACAATAATGACACCATGAGCTCACCTTACGCGCACGCCCGCCCATCAGCCACAAGCATTGTAGCCCGCACTAATTGCCTGGCTCTTTGTCTTTGTCCGTTTGCCTGCGAGTAAATCGTTATCACGTAGGTGCACTGTAGCTTTCTATATAGCTCGGGTGTCTTATGTTTGTAGGATATTCGCGGCAATGCGAGCAGAGCAGCAGACGGACATGCCCAGTTTCGCGCCTTTCTCGTTATTGTCTTGGTGCGCGCGTGTGTAGCGGACACAGAACAACCGACTCGAGCTTTTTAACGCACGGAGACGATGCTGGGAAAAACATCCAGGTCTCTTGGATGAGTAGAGCAGGAAGCCGAGTTCGCAGCATGGTGAAGAGCAAAGGTAAGCCGATTTAACTGATTTGTCTTGGTTGCTCTGTATGCCTCTTTCAAAGATGTCTAATATGCTGTTACAACGATATCGGGGCGGTTCTCGCCCTCCTGGATATTGGTTTTAAAGTTGGCTGCACGCGGAGGTGTCTTGAGATAATCACATTTCAGTCCGTTTGTGGTTTCTCTTTCGTTCTTTTTTTCTTCTTTTAAATGTCAAGCCACATTTCTTCTCCCGTTATATTGATAGCTTTTTAGGAAATAATTCCCACATATGATGGCCCCGTGTCTCTGCTGGTGTAATACGCAGCGTTAGGTTGGGGTCTTCATCTTTTTCAACACATGCCTTTCAATAGGAAATGCAATATCATACATAGGTAGCCTAATTATTATGTAGATTATTTGTATTACATATATTTTTATTGGGAACGCAAGGTGTTTTAAATCAAATGAACATTATATCGCCTGATCATAGATCATTCTTCAATATTTTCTTTATTTATGAACTGCGTCGGTGTCAGAAATTGTGTTGCGCGAGAAAAACTAAAGACATGTTTAGTGTGTGTGTGCGCGTGCGCGTGCGAGTGTGTGTGTTGTTGCGCGATTGCGTTTTAATGAGGTTTATCCGATACCACTGTTATGGCTTATGAAAGTTGTTTGTTGTGTTGGAGTAGTCTGGATATTTTTTGACATTTGTAAAAATGTAATATGCATCTGGGACACTCCCAGAACAGGTGATTGCAATCAAAGTAAGGCAAAGTGGTTGTCATCTTAAAGTCTTAAACTGATCTCCCTATTATCGAACAATCACTTATGTATTAGTTAACAAAACTGTTAAATATTAATCCTTAAATTCTTAAGTAATCTTCAGTGTCAGAAACATGAAAGCGGTATGCATATAGCACAAGGAATCTTTATTTCATCAACATTTTCCACCATCTACTAGAAATCTGTTCCCCAGAATGGTTTGCAATAAGAAGATATCCTTTTTTATTTGTCCTGTATTTTACTTCCATTTCCAAATGTCTGGTTTGGCTTTACATTCATTAACTTAGGGAGCTTGATATAATAAGGACAAAAAATGTCTTTAGCATTGTCTCTCGCTCTGGTGCTATTCACATGTTTCTCTCTCTCTCTCTCTCTCTCTCTTTCTCTCTGTCTTTCTCAGTACAGTTTTTACCACTGTCTATGTTTCGTTTCACTGGGCAATATTGTTACTTAGTGGAGCTACCAACCCATTCCGTGGCATCTTATCAGGTCCACTCAGCCCCCTGCCCACGTCTCAAGGGCTGATGCTGTCATCTGACATGCTGGAAGGTCCGGCTCATAGTGTGTTTCTGTAATATATTCTGATATGTGCCCTCACCACAAGGAGGCGTCGCTTGTCAAAGCCTCCGCCAAGTTCGGGGTGCCAAGTGCTGAAGAGCAAGAGACTGGGCTGCTTGGAGAATTAAGGTTATAAAATTGTGCTTGTTTATTGTTGGAGAGTGATGGTTGTAAAATGGTGTTTGTTTATTGCAGGAGACTTATATTTATAAAGTAGAGCTTGTTTATTTTTGGAGAATTGAGGTTAGAAGGTAGTGCTTGTTTACTGTGGGAGAATCAAGGTTGTAAACTAGTGCTTGTTAATTGTTGTATATTTAAAGTAAACAAATATGCTTGTAAATTTTTTGGGATAAATTGGTGCTTGTTTATTGTTGGAGATTTAGGTTTATAAAATAGTTCTTGTTTGTTGTTGGATAGTGTTTACACAGGCAGCTCAACGCTCATATTCTTTCCACTATCTGGTATTTTATCCAATCCCCTCACCTTTGGAAAAAGACCCGATGTAAAACAATCTGATGTGATTTGTCAAAAGACCAATTAGAGGAAAAACTGAATTGTAAACTCAGCTTGTGTGCTAACCTGCTGAATCTCTCAGAGGAGTAAACATGCTTAACGTGATCCGCCGATGATTGGAATTAGCAGTAAGGCACAAGGATGTGTGGTGAATGTCCAGAATACCCAGACTAAAGTCTCTTCTTAGATACGACATTAAGCTGAGTGCCAGAGTAACGTCTTTAGCCATTATATATTGGTAATGCTCATAGCACAAACTCCCTAATTGTGTATGTAAATCTGTTAACAATGCAATTAGCACAGTAAAAATACGTGTTTTGTCATGCCCATGGTATATGGTCTCATTTACCACAGGCTTCAACAAATCAACTTTTGTGGTTCAAATCACCTGGTTCACTTTATAGTCAGACTTCACCAACAGTATTTGTAGCACTTTCAAACCTGTTTTCAAATTATTAAGTGAAAATGAGCTCTTCCTTATTAACACATTCCATGTTGTCAGTGTATGGATCGGTAGTGAATGTAATTAGACTGAGTTTACTACAAAAAATGAATTAACAATGTGGAATAAAACACTAATTAGGCATCTCAATTACAACCACGCAGTCCAAATGTTCCTCCTCTTGAAAGAAAAACAAAGTTTATAAAGGGATGAATGTTAATGACTCGCCTAGATACAAGAGGCTCAATATGACCTTGATGATGATTATAAGTGTATGATGCGTGGCGTGTGAGGACGTAAGTGTTTGAGAGCGTGTATTCTTAATTTAAATGTAAATGTCTCTTGAGCTGTTAATGCTCTGTGTTATGTCTTGTTTCACGTTTTCTTTTGTGTGTACCCTGGAAAGAGCAGCTTTAGCATTAGCCAACAGGAATCCTTATAAAACACCAAACACCCCAAACCTGCACCTCATGAATACTATATTGTGTGTATCACTGTTTATTCTCGAACCGTTCAAGGACAGAGCAACATTTGGTTTTAGGTAGGTAGAGTGTGTTTGGCTCTGATCAGGCAACGCTTGCAGTACAGCTGCGTCTGTCTGTGTGTGTGTGTGAGAGAAAGGAACGGAAAGTGACAACCCCCTAACACCTGCAGGGCCGTGTGTGGTTTGCGTCAGGGCTGTCGGGCCGTGACCCGGCCTCCGCGCGGCTCGGTGGGCGGAGCCGTGCAGAACAACAGAGGCCAAGACTGCTCCTCGGGGCCACATGATGCAAAGAGGAGCCGCACTTGCCTCAGTGGCCCGCGTGCGTCGTTCCCAGGGCCTCCGGTAGAGGAGGCTCCGCCTGCTGGCCGGGGGCCGTGGACCTGTTGCCTGGCCCGGCTGGGGGCCCCAGTGGGCTGCTGCTCGCTAATGACCTGGTCCCCCC
>JACXGK010007372.1:0-25516 GCA_016801125.1 Novumbra hubbsi | reverse complement strand
CCCTGATTCCTTACAGCTGCGGCTCGTTACCTGTGTATATAATCCCTCATGTGTCTTGTCTCTGCGTTCGTTATTGTCTTCCTGTTTCGTGTTGCACAGTAGTGCTACATAGTGACGTAGTTTCACTTACAACCTCTTTTGGAAGAGTTTCACGGCATTCGTTATTTAGACGGTGCCGTTGTATTATTGACACTGGAATTAAAACGCATTTGCCTATCTGCAGTTTGGTCCAATCCTTCACGTACACCTGACGTTATTGTTGTAATGTAGTTTTCTTCTTTAATGCATTGCAAGCATTAACAGACAAAAAAAAACATGTTTATAATTATTCCATCACTTATTTGAATTTGTCTTACATTTGCATTACATAATAAAGTACATAATAAACAATTAAAAGTAACTCTTTCAGACACATACCATTGCTATCAGACAATTTATGGAATCGATCTGATATCTACACTGCTCAATAAAATAAATGCAATGCTGAAATCACACATTGGGCCTTGATGCCAAAAATATATTAAAGATTAAAATATTTACTACTTCCTTGACAAAACTACATACCAACGGTCACATCCAGTGCACCTGTTGTCACTTTCATATGCACCAAAACCGGTTACATTGATTCACAATCGCTTATGCTTCCTAACTTGACAGATTCATATCCCAGAAGCTTAACTGACTTATACTTTTTTGAGCAGTGTATCACAAGCCTAATAGGGAAAATGAGATCCCTAATTGTAATTATAAACCAACTAATTTGTATACAACATATAAACTGACTAATTGCATTGCTTTATTAGTAGCCACAGATTTATTCCACATCACAAACCTGATGGTCCACATGGACACACATGGCTCCACTGTTGGTGTCACACTCTGCCTCTACATCACTCTCAGCCTGTCCGTCTGTATCCCTTTCATGCTCTACTATGCCTTCACTTTCACTGTCTCTCCAATGGACGATTCTTCCTGCTCTCTCTCTGCAGGCTCTCTGCACTCTCGCCACACTTGAACGAGCTGGTTCTGACTGAATTTCTGCCTTCTCTTTTCTTTGAAAAAAGGACATTATGTCCCTTTTTCTTTTCATTTTGGTGACTATAAAGAACAAAAGCAATGGGGATCAAGCTTATTACTTCAAAAGTGATAATAACTAATATGCTAGGTAACTAGCTTTTATGTCCAACCATTTAACATTACAATGATTTCACTAAGTGTGGTTGAAGCAAAATCACTAAGCACCATGCCTTTGTTAATCATTTATTTGATCCTTTTTACTCTGCCGTACACAGTGCTTGACTGTTACAATTAGCTACAAAACTAAACCAAACTCAATTCAAACGAATAGTTTAGCCCATAAATCAACCAATTTGATTATTCCCAAAGAAAGTAACAAATCAACTAGGTTAACATTAGCTAATCTGTAGTTAACTAGGTTGCAATCAATCAATCAAGTTTATTTATATAGCACGAATCATACATAGAAGCAATTAAATGTGCTTTACAGGACATTAAAAGAGAAATAAAATTTTAACAGTTTGATTAAAACAGACATGGATCAATTTAATATGTACAGATTAAAATAAAAAGAAATAGGGATAAAAGTTTAAATGAAAATTAAAAAGTCGGGTATAGGGTTTCCATGTTGCTTTTAAAGTATCTATTAAAGCTATAGGGCACATTGTGAGGTCAAGCCCTCAGTCAGAGGCACGTGAAAACATGAGTGTTTGTAAACCGGACTTGAAAATGGATAGGTTTGGGGCATGTCTAAGATCTTCTGGTAGCTTGTTCCAGTTGTGTGCCGCAAAGCTACTAAATGCAGCTACCTTTGACATGCCATCTATACATAGAAACATATATTTCAGATGAATAAGATTTAAACTAAGCTAAAACGTGTCCACGTAGCCCAACATGGGTTTCCAATCTCTCCAAGAGAAGAGAGGGATCAATAGTGTCAAAGCAGCACTAAGAAGGTTTCACCTGTATTGTTTTCTTCCAGGTAGGTCTGAAAAGCAGTTTCAATTTGTTCAAATATAGAGTTGTTATTTTGTATTTCCACATTCATTCTCCACAGCGTATCACTCCCTCTTCCATTTAGACAAATACTTATAGCACTGATTTGGAAACCCCAAAGTTTATCCCTGGACTATTTTTGCATAAAGAAGTAATCCATTCTTAAGTAGACAGAATGCATGGCAGAATAGTGACTATAGTCCCTTTTAAGAGGATGGAATTCCATCCAAACATCCCACGCATTGCTGACCAATTTTGTCATATGCTTTCTTATTTCATTTAGTACTATTTGTATCATACTATTTGTATGCAATTTGTTCAATATCACATTAAAACTATGCACGTGCCCTTGCTTTCGTTCTTCAAAGCTCGCAAACTCAGTTAGCCGGATTTGATTGTTAACGATTTGTCATGATCTTGAATTGTTGGGTTCTTCGACACTCATGTTAGATTTGCTGTCATAGCAACAAGTCCGTAAATTTAAGCCACCTTGAGGGCAGGCTTATTTTAAGTGAACATGATTAGATTGTGGCTATATACGTGGAAGTCAATAACAGCCATGGCTTGTCCGTTTTTACGAGAGCAACTAGTTGCAGAAGGTGCAAGGATAATTCAGTTTTAGAATTAATTGCGTGCTGCGTGATAGACAGGATCCTTTATTTTACATAGTTAACTTGTTGGAACCACATGTTAAATGTTCAACTCGGATTCGTGTTTTAACCACAGCACAAACTGTGTGCATTGCCCTGCGATTTTTTGCGAGTGGCACTTCCTTTACACAATTGGAGATGTGGAGAACTTGGTGAAAAGTGCTCTCTGTCGTGCCATTTGCAAAGTTTACCTGGCTTTTGTGGTATTTCCAAGCCACTTGCCGCCCCAGGAGGATAACCAGATTTTCTACGCCATTGCAGGTACATACAAAATAGTTAAGGAGGTTCATGCCATCATGACCATGCCAATAAGTATGACATCCCATTGTCATCCCATTGTGTCCCAATAAAGGGGATTTTGTGAACCGAAAGGGGGTTCACAGTATAAATGTGCAGGTCAATTACTATCAGAATTCCAGATTAGTAATTTATCAAAAACAATTTCAAAAAAGGAATGTTTAAAAAAAGGTACACCATTGAACGACTAAATTCTCGTAGATGGTGTGTGTGATTTTATGTGCCATATCAAAAATGTGGAGGCAAAATGGCATTTATGCACATTATTTGAACGTGCTAAGGGAAGATGTACGTAACACATATATATATAAGTTGTAATGATTACCATTTGGTAGAACAGTGATAAGAACATCGAACATGGTCACCACTTACGCATTTAATTTGCTCTCGTAAAAACGGACAAGCCATGGCTGTTATTGACTTCCCGCAACACCTCAGCGTATATAGCCGCAATCTAATCCTGTTTACATAAAATAAGCCTGCCATTAAACAGGCTTAAATTTATGGACATGTTGCTATGACAGCAAATCTTGGATGAGCGTTGAAGAACCCAACAATCCAAGATCATGACAAATCGTCAACAATCAAAACCGGCTAACTGAGTTGGCGAGCATCAAAGAACGGACCCGAGCTCAAATAATTGTTGACATCAGAAAATATTCTGTATGACAATAAACAATGGCTCGGGGGCGGATCCCAGCGGGTTGTGAAGCAATCGTGGAAGATTCAGAAAGGGTCTGGACAGAAACTAGCATAATGGGAAGGCCTAATGTAATATAATTGTAATTCTAAGACTTGAAAGATAGCTGTCCTGCAAACAGAATGGGTTTATGACCTTAAAAACCATCTACTATTGAATTCACAAACTCTTGAGTGGTATGGAATTTCTCCACAACATTTACAATCCTCATTATTGTGCACGGATCGCATCCAAAGATGAACAGCAGTGTTAGTTTACATTGCAAGGTGACATTGCAAGTAATCTAAATGAAACGTTAAGATAACCTTGTTATAATTTGCATGCTTTTTTTTCTGGCTAGCAGTCCCAGGCACAGGTCCTGGCACAGTCCTCTTATAATAGCATACATACCAGTGACATGGACATTACAAATAACAATAATTATATATACACACAGTTGTGCATTACAAAAATAATCTTATTGGAGGCATTAATCTTCTGCAATGTGTATATTTGACAAATAAAAATCCTAACAGCATTCCAGTTCAGAACAATAAATAAATAATCAAAACCCTGAACAAAAAATGGTGTTTATATTGAACCAAATCATTTGAGTATACATCTGCACCAGGTGAACAAAACAGTGAATAGGTGCAAAATCTTTCTTGTAATTAGTACAGCAAGGCACAGAACACGGTGTTCCAAAAATAACTTGTTTTAAAATGCAATATTTCATTTTTTAATGCAGGACCTTGTGGTATTTACATTACAAATACATGTCAGCCATGATGTTCCAATAATCTCGTGGTAGATTGTTTTAAGATGTATTTTAATGACAGAAATGAAGTATTGAACTTAAAGCAGTTTTATTGAGATTTATTATAACTTATTCGCAATACCTCCCAGAAGGCTCAAAACAATCAAGTCTTCAAACTTTAACATTGAGCTATAATGGTGCCCGAGTCTTCACAAGGTTTTGATAGAACCTAACGAGGCAAGACAACCACATTTGATTACTTTCCACCCAACCCTGAAAGGCGCTGACCATCTGCATCAACCACTGCAGGATCCGCAAGGCAAACTCAAACCATGGTTTACCAATGACAAAGCAGCAATTTAATTACTGTGGCACCATTCAGGGGGCCAGCAAAGTGGATTTTCTCATTTGATGATGCAGTAATGAAAGCAATATCTAGTCCTTACAGTGACACTGCTTATTTGGCTCCATTAAAGTGAATCAAATTACTTTGGCTCCCAAATTCAAAAATCTGCTTAAACACAAGACATACCTCATCTAATGTAAAGCCTACAAAGATTGCCTTAAATGGTCATAAACAATGTTGTTTCTCCAGTGAAGCACAACGAGAGCTCAAAGGCAGCAAATTAGGATTACAAATTAGTGTCTTAAATCAAGAGATTTTGTTTTACATATGCTAATTGCATAGATTCAAGGTTCAACAATGTTTGCAACGCTCAATCACTTTACAATAAAAAAATAAAAAGAATAACACTTCAAAACATTGTGGTTTCACAAAACTGAACATGGTTTGTCAATATTCTCAGCCACTGGTGTTGCAGACAAACTGACTTTCAATGGAGATATGCCAGAATGAAGCCTAACAGCCAAGCGTGTCTAATATCAGATTGAGCAGGCTCAGTGATTTAAAACCAGACTTGACCGGTAAAAGGCAGTCACACTATGCATTTGACACAACACTGAAACAGAAGTGTGGAGTCATACTAGGTAAAGGAAACAAAAAACAATTATGAAAACAAAGCAAAAGGTTAGACCTCAGAAAGAGCCCTGACATACAACCAGATTAATAGTCAGAAGTATGAAATACACCCTAAGAAACTATTACTAATTTGTGGTCATAAATGTATTGTAGTGCCCAAGTTAGTTAACATATGAATACCGTACAAATTGAATAACTGAGGAAAATAGACAACGTATTTTCAAAACGAACGCTGACAGATGGGAATAGTAACGATTACAGAAAATGCTTAAGTACATTGTACAGCAAGTGTGACTTTGATGCACAACTGTTGAATACGTGCACATTTTCCATAAACGTTTGATTGTACTACTAAACTCTTAGTCAGCCCCCTTAGAATAGATACTGGTAGGATGAGCTTTCTTATAACTAAATTACTCAACAAGATTTGAAAACTGTAACTGCAATTCATTCCGTTCTACCCTTTAATTGCAAATAGAATGAAAGGCTAAAACAAGTAAAGAACAGTAATTTCACAGGGCAAACAGCCATGAAGCATTTCTCCACATTTGACACCCAGAGACTTTAAGTTGCAAGCAGTGGCGGCAGCTGTTGAGGATGGTAAAGATGATGATCAGGGTAACAATTAGTTGGATTTTTTGTCCTGCGATTGAGCATCAGTACTTGCCTACAAAACAGAGATTTAGAAAGTAAACATGTCATTAATAAAATTGAAGCATTAAGCTTTAAAAAGTACACACCAAACTGATCAATAGCCGAACTGTCAGTTTATTTCATATTCATATTCAGAAAGTATTCTGACCCAAAATAAAAGAAAATCTCGTTAGTATTCCTACCTGGCCAAATCATATCAAATGAGCTCAGATGCATAATTTTTTTCCTTTGATTGATTATGAGATATCTAGAACTAGAGTGGAGTACACCTGAATCAAATTCAATTGATTGGACAGGCACAGCTGTTTATGTAAGGTTTGACACTAATAAAAACAAAAACATTTCCAGAAGCACATTTGGCTTCATCATTGTAAATCTGAAGAAGTGTGGAACCTTCAAGACACTTCATAGAGGTTGTTAGGCCAAACTAATGGCCACTAACAGCTTTCCCTGCAGAGATGGGAGAACATGCCAGAAGGACCACCACCCTTGCAGTGATGGGAGAACATGCCAGAAGGACAACCACCCCCGCAGAGGTGGAAGAACATGCCAGAAGGACAACCACCCCCGCAGAGATGGAAGAACATGCCAGAAGAACTACCATCCCTGCAGAGATGGAAGAACATGCCAGAAGACAACCATCTCTGCAGCACTCCATCAATCAGGCCTTCACAATACTCAGTGGTAGTGGTACTCAGTGGTATCAGTGGTAAAAGGCATATTATATGCTGACTAAAGTACTCAGGGCATGAGACCAAAACCAAACTACAATGCCAGACAAACAGTGTCGGGAAAATCAATGTACTGATTTACAAGCTGAAGTCCGAAACACAAACAATATGAAGTGAAGGAGTCTAAATACTTTCCAAAGGCACTAATAAATTAAATTTTCTGATTATTAAATGGTGTTTCAGTAAAGTCAGTGATAACCAACAAGAAATCTCAACACCAGGATGTATTATTCTGAAGATAAGGCAGCAAAATCTCAGACGACAACACTGAAACATTAAGAGGACACGTAAGCCACAAGTGTACCAGACAACCTGCTTTTATGTTTACATTATGGCTGGATCCTCAAGTGACAGTAAATATAAAAAATAAAAGAAAATCAGCACACAACCTCTCAAAACCCATGGGAGGCAACTCAGTCAACTTTGGCCTATGTGCCGAGTTGTAGACATGTAACATGTCTTATACACATTATATAATTTAATGCTGAATTTGTCAAATGTCTGATACCAGTAATCTAAATAATTTTAAATGTCATCTGACTGAGTCACCAGTTAGTAAAAAGCGTAAAGGTTGAGTGTGAGGACTTCATTTCATTGCGAGGCTATTGCTCACAGTGACAAAGAGAAGGCCAACAGTTTACACAGGCGTGACAGAAACAGGTTCAAAATGCATCTAATGTGCTGTAGTGTTACATCACCCAATAGTCACTACTCTTGCCATTACAACAGAGGGAACATAAAAGGCCAGGGCAAAACAGGTTAGTGCAGTGGCTTGTTACAGGATCTAAACCTTTAAGGGTAACATCTGCCTCCATGACTATTCACAGTTGTAGACCTGCCTTATTTAGCCAAACACTACTCTGTGTGTGTTTGAATGCACTTAATGATACCATTAATAATTTATACAGCATGCCAATGATTGTGTGTGTACACTAAACGTTAACTGCTTCAAAACATTGAGCAGCATTTATCCATGATGCAGAGCATTTATCCATGATGCCATATTCCTTGAAGACATCATTGCCTAATCAACATTACAACACTCTGTTTTCTTTGGTTATACTGACCTGCAGCTTGGAATGTTCATCGAGAAGACGGTCATACTCCATAGTCAAGTTCTCAGCTTGCTTCTTTATGGCCTTCACATCACTGTCAGACTTCTGGAGAACTGGGTGGCCAAGACGCATCACAGTAAAGAGCGGAAACTCCCAGCACATTTCAGTAATCCTGAATAACGTGGGTGTTTTATCAACTGTATAGAGAATACTCCCTTCATCTTTACAATCTTTTTTGACTCAGCCATTACCAGTTTATGGAGATATCCTTAATCAATTCTAAGGTTAAAAACTGCTAGTCACCCTTCTTTGTGGCTTCCAGCTCATCCTTCAGAGACTGCACTTTGGCCTTTAAGGTCTTGTTCTCCTCCTCCACGCCCAAGTTTTTTTTGCCAACCTCTGGGATAGCAATGCCAGCAACCCTCAGTTTCTGAAAAGAAAAATGTTTTATTTTAATGACGTTTGCAGGTTATGGAATGCATGGAGGAAAATCTTAGACCATTCTAGATTTCACAGACAACGGTTCTTAAAAAGGATTGAGAAATACATTTAAATTTAAGGCAAATACAAAACGAATTAATAAATAACATGCTAACTGGGCCCTCCCAGATGTGCGTTAAAGCACATGTATATAATAAATAGAGTATAATTTTCAATGACTCAAGTCATCTCAAGACAATCTCCTTGACATCGCCAAGTTGCCAAAGTAATTTTGATTTTATATTTTCTTCCTTGCTATTTGTATTGTTCCACCAATATTTCCCCAATGCAATGTTGACCGCGATTGTAGAAACCGGGTAGAAAACCAAGCCAGACCAGCGTCTTTACACATTGTAGGTACAGCAATTGTTACACCCTTATCTCAAAAACGGATGAGTCAGTATATAATTGAATCGTTACCCTCTGCATCGTAATCGAATCGTGAGGCAGGTGAAGATTCACACCTCTATTAATGACTACAAACCTGTCGCTCTGTGGTAATGCAGTCATTTAAGTGCCTTTTGCCTTCACCGACCCTTTCCTGGACCCCCTGCAGTTTGCCTACAGAGCCAACAACTTCCACACTTCCTGTTTATTGTGTTATGTTTTTACTTACTGTTTTAAAGTACCACTTACACCATAGACAATTACTTGTCAGGGTATCCCCTACTTGGCAATATAAGCGGATTCTGATAACATTATCCCTACTCCACCAAACTTTACATTAGACACTATGCATTCCAGTAGGTAACATTGTCCGGGCATCAATCACACCCAGATTGGTCTATCAGACTGCCTGATAGTGAAGCGTGATTCGAGGGCTCTGGAAAATGCTCCAGAATCCACTGGCGGCATGCTTTCCAGCCAAAACTTGGAGAAACTGAAATTGATTAAACTCTTTGGACGTAACGCCAAGCGTCATGTCTGGAGGAAACCAGGCACCGCTCATCACCTGGCCAATACCATCCCTACAGTGAAGCATGTTGGTGGCAGCATCAAGCTGTGGGGATGTTTTTCAGTGGCAGGGACTGGGAGACTTGTCAGGATCTAGGGGAAGATGAATGCAGCAATGTACAGAGACATCGTTGATGGAAAGATGCCCCAGAGTGCTAAGGACATCAGACTGGGGCAAAGGTTCGTCTTCCAACAGGACAACAACCCTAAGCATACAGCAGAGATAACAAAGGAGTGGCTTTGGGACAACTCTGACTGTCCAGCCAGAGCCCAGAACTCGATTCAAGATTTCTGGAGAGATATGAAAATGGTTTAAGACTATATGATTTGCATGCATTTGCACCACAATGTGTGGCCAGTACAACAATGGAAATTTGGGCCTTTGAGAATTGGCAAAAAGGAAAATTTGGCCAGACGCATAATAATGGTTTCCTTTGTTAGTTGATCTTGCGCTACACAAAAAAAATTTACGTGAGTGAGATGGTTAATTTGTATTATTCTACTGTTGCTCTGAACCCGTATATACAAAACATTTTCTTACCAGTAGGAAGACACCTAATCAGCACTAAAAGGTCCCCAACTTAAAACCTATTCACAAATCTGCGGAGACAAACTTTTACTAAGGAAAGGGCAAGGCTGACCCGGTTGCTATGGATGTTGTGTTCCAAAAACAAGCCTACTTACTATGCTTACAGTGATTGGCTGATAGGGGAGGTGTCTCTGCCAGTTAATTAATCATAGCAATACTGTAGAAGGATGTGTCAAGTTGCCATAGTGAAATAAAGATATTCAAATAAATGTGTAGGCTGTCAGTGGTTGAACATAAAAACCAAGAACGATATATTGACTAGATACACGTTCAGCTAAATGTTAGACTTTTACATGTCTGGCAGCTCGTAAAGAAACATGTGTTCATCTTTTGATGGCGCAATTAATAGTGCAATTAAAATTCCCATCAATAGTGAAAACTACACCAGGTGGTCAAGCTATGGCCATGAAGTCAGTTTGTTTCTTAGCACCTGGTGAACATCGTGAAAAAAACAAATGATTTGTCACACGATATGGGGTCTGGGGAAGGCATTTATTATTCTACTAACAGACAATGGAGATAAACATACACCACCTGCACTGCATAGCTGCATTTTCTCAGTGGCCAAATAGCATAGAGTTCTCACAATATTGATCTCTGATGTTATTGGGTTGTTTTCAGTTTGTTGGTGAAGAAACTGCATCCCTAAGTAGCTATGATTATAATACCCACGCAATTAAGGCAATACCTTGTTAAAAGCTCATTATCAATGAATGTTTTTAAGACATTAACCTTAGTACGAGGTGCATTGCCAGCAAGCAGCCCTTTTAGAATTGTTTGAGACAATCCTCTTAGGAGTCTTCTTGCCTACCAATAATTTTAGATAGTTAATATAGAAGCTGGTTTTTGCACAAAAATGCTTTGCAAAATAATCTTAAATCCAAAGTGCCCTAAAGTAAAAAAAAAAAAAAGTTACTCTTAAATCAGCAAGAAGGCGTTAGGGCCTACTTTTAGCCTTAAGATGTTTTGTGAATACGGCCCCTGGTATACATCTCGGCAGTATACAAGACATTACATGCTTTCATTCACTTCATCGTCTTTGTCCAAAAGGCATATCCAATTCCACACTTTATTGCTATAGAACTACAATAAATGCTTTTCTCCACATCTTTCCCCAACATTCTATTAATGCATTTTATAATATAATTTTAAAATAAAATATATACATGGTAAAATGACGCAACTTTACTGTAGCCCACGCAAAGCATTGGACCCCCTCTTACCTGCTGCAGTTTCTCATTTTCCTCCATGTACTTCTTGGCAGCGTCACTGGCACCCTCTGCCTGCTTCTTGAAAGCCTCATTGGAAGCCATCATAGTGGCCTGTTGAGAGAGCAGGGTGGCTAAACGTCTAAGCAGCCTGGAAAGAGAGTGTATAAAGAACGTAGTTAATGAATTTGAAAATGCAAATTTGACACCAAATTCTTGCCTACAAAAGTCATCTGACAGTGAAATGTATATAAATGTTGTACCTGTCATACATAAGCCCTGAGGTCAATACATTCACTAGGGGCACCTAAAGAATTTGTCACCATTCTACAGTTTACCGAGGACACAAATGTCAAGGCATTTAGTCACACAAACGGAATACCTGAGTACAAGTTCAGTACATGTACTGCCCACATTTTTTGAAAGCCATAAATATCCAAGCTCAAGGCCATATGGGGCACACACAAAATACTGAGTTCATAAATTGCAGCACCCATCCCCCAAGAAATTTTTGAGTTCCATAATTTGATACATGCCAATAGCAAGAAATCATAAAACCTAAATTCTTCAGCTCGATTTACATACAAAACGGCTGTTATGTAATTGTCTGATGAAGTTGAGAATGGTGTTTTGCAGGTATTAATAAATTAATCTGCCAGATGAGTACCTGAGATGTCAGTTTCTCAAACTAGACACTAAAATACACAGCTCAGAAAACAACATATTAAAGATCAAAATCGTTATTGTAAAGCAGAGCCCAAACGTTTTGAGAATGAAAAATATTACATTTCAGAAAATCTGCTGCCTCAGTTTTTATGATGACAATTTCCATATACTCCAGAATGTCATGAAGATGATCAGATGAATTGCAATTAATTACATTTCAGCCCTGCCTCAAAAGGACCAGATGACATCATGTCAGTGATCCTCTCGTTAACACAGGTGAGGGTTGACGAGGACAAAGCTGGAGATCACGGTTATGCCGATTGCGTTAGAATTATAGACTGGAAGCTTTAAAGGGAGGGTTAGGCAGTCATCATTGCTTTGCACAAAAAGGGCTTCACAGGCAATGATATTGCTAGTAAGATTGTTCAATTGTTGTCAAGGCCTCAGGGCGTCCAAGAAAATTCAGCAAGTGCCAGGACAGTCTCCCAAAGTTGATTCAGCTACGGGATCAGGGCACCACCAGTGCAGAGCTTGCTCAGGAATGGTAGCAAACTGGTGTGAGTGCATCTGCACCAACAGTGAGGCACATACTTTTGGAGGATGGCCTGGTGTCATGAAGGGCAGCAAAGAAGCCATTTCTCTCCAGGAAAAACATCAGGGACAGACTAATATACTGCAAAAGGTACAGGTTTTGGAGTGCTGAGGACTGGGGTAAAGTCATTTTCTCTGAATCCCCTTTCCAATTGTTGGGGGCATCCGGACAAACGCTTGTTGGGAGAAGAAAAGGCGAGTGCAACTATCAGTCCTGTGTCATGCCAACAGTAAAGTATCCTGAGACCATTCATGTGCGAGGTTGCATCTCAGCCAAGGGAGTGGGCTAACTCACAAGTTTGCCTAAGAACACAATAATGAAAAGAGAATGGTACCAATACATCCTCTGACAGCAACTTCCCCCAACAACCCAAGGAGAGTTTGGTGACGAACAATGCTTTTTCCAGCATGGAATACCTTGTCATAAGGCAAAAGTGATCACCAAGTGGCTCTGGGAACAAAACATCAACATTTGGAGTCAATAGCCAGGAAACTCCCTTGACCTTAATCCTATTAAGAACTTGTGGTGAATACTCAAACCAAAACTCACAAATTCTAACTCAAACTCCAAGCATTGATTACCCAACAGTTTCATGACATTAGTGAATAACTACTAAATCCGTTTTTAAATTATTCAAAATAACAGTGTTTAGAAAAATATTTTAATGTTCATCTGCGATCAACTTTGGCTGCCAATAGAGGATGATTTGGGATTTAATTTTGGTAGTCCAACCGGCAGGAGATTCCATGAAAACATAACAGCAACCTCTGTGATAGGTAAAATGCTTAGGGTTATAAATAATGTAATCAAAACAGTAAACTGCTTCCCAAGTCTTCAGCTGCACAAATCTCTAGTCAACGCTAAATAATCGACTTAAGGGGAGCTAGGTGCATGAGAGTATCATAAACATTAGCAGGAAGTGCTGGTGCTCCCATCTTGGGTTGCCATTTACTAGGGAGTAACAAGCTATTTTTGAAAAATTAACTAGTAAGTGAAGAAGAAGAATTCAACAGTGCAGATCTATGTGCCTTATTGATAAATGCATAAATAGTAATTTGCATAATTTTAGAGTCCCTATATATTTTGTCTTTAAATCAGTCTTAGTCAGAATCACCTTTATTACCAAGTAGGTCCACCCATACAAGGAATTTGCTTTGGTGCTATGGAACATGACAAAACAGTATTCGTCTTGGATGCCAGGAAATCACAGGGATATCTTGGATGCCACTTGCCTGATTAGGCCTTGTACCTTGCAGTTGTGTTGGGAAGTGTGTATCCTAATAAAAACATTAGCTATTTACAATTAGTTTGCCTGAATCTGACTCTTGTTTCAGGATAAAAAACATTCCCACTTCACCTACCATAATAAAAAAACACAATTAAAAAAAAAGAAAATCAGTATCTCATTTGAGACCTAATTATTATTCCAAAAGCACATTGTCTTTTAAATGTGTGTATATGTGTACATATTTGTTTGACCATTTAGTCTGACAGATTTGGAACACTCCCCAAACCAAATTGACAGGACTTCCATGGGGTGGATTAACCCGTTAAATGCTACTCATCTGGCCAGACCATGTGTGAAGTAACACAGCACGTAACATGAATCCTGAGCTATAGGTCTACAGCCATGAATAGCATCCAACAGGTCTAAATTTGAATCTCTTCACCAGTTGCTTGATCACATGTCAAAGGGCTTCTCGGGCACAGCTGTTGAAATGACTAAGCCTAAACACCCAAACCTGGCAGCAGTGTTGGAGCAAAATAGTAGCGGAAATAGATTTAGCAGCTACCCTGAAAGTTTATTAATAGCACACCGTTCTGAGCAATATGACAGGCCCCAGTATGAAAAAAACGATGCCAACTAGACACACAACCAGGCAGAAACATTGTGGTATGTATGCTTCATCTGACCATGCTGTGTAAAGTCTGATGAAACCACCCTAGACTAGTGGTTCTCATACCTCTCCGGGGGAACCCCAAACGATCCATTGATTAAATTGTTCCTGAGCAAACACACCTGAATAAAATTAGCCTTTGGCTACTTGATTAAGGTAAACTATATCATGAGGACAACAAAATTCTAAAACCACCAGGAGAAGTTTGAGTAAAACTGCTCTAGGCAAGAGAGACAGGAGTGGACAGGGATACTCACACACACAAAAGCAGAGCAAAGCCAGCAATATACTCATTCCTCTGGGCCCTGAAAAGCTTCATGTGAATGTGATCCACAGCCACTGGGTTGTTGGTCAGGTCCACAGTTTCAGTAACACTATACTTCCGCACCTCCCTAAAAGCATCTACATAAAATGAAACAAGAGCATGACTATGAACTATGAAGAATTAAAGCAGGGTGTAGTTTGTTTTAGCCATTTCACAAATGTGTACACAATTAGCAGTGATTAACAACTGAGGACAAATGTGTATTTGTACTTACCAATTAGTAAAAAGACTAGAATGGCAATGGCTACCATGAAGAAAGTGTTTCCATATAATACAATCGTTTGCACCAAACGAGATTTGAATATCTTGCTCCATCTGGAAGGCAATAATATCATCATTTCAAAATGTACACACACATCATAGTACACACACCTCAATCAGTACGTTAGAAGGCAAAATGGCTTCAGACATACCAAATCAAAATTGGTTTAGCTAAATCCATGTCTGCGTAAGCGTCGATGCCACAGTTATTCTTGTTGTCATAGTTACATAGGGTTTTACTTATTTTAATAGTTTGTCAGGTTTAGAATAACATACAACATATCAAACTCAGACTGATAACAAAAATTAAGAGTTAGTGTGAAAGCTTAGGGAATCTCAGAGAACAGAAAAGTTGACAGCTCCCATAAAATAATGTAATGTTAGCCAACTGGTTTTTATAAGGCAAAGCTCTACAGCTATATGGGTTAGTTATAGTACGGTTGTTTGTGTGAACTCAAACTATCATCGAAAAACCATTAAGTATAAAACTTTGCGATTGGCCAAGAAACTAATTCTCACTAATTCTCAACAAATAATCTAATTTAGAATCAAATCTTTCAACGGAACAATTGGATATTGCACGTCAATAGCCCAATGTAATCATAATTCAAGTAATTGAGCAGACCTATTTCAAAACTCCTGTCACTGGATATCTTACCTCTTGGCAGAAATGAAGGGTACACACAGAAGCAACACAAAGAATACCTCAGCATACAGGAAGGTAGCCACAGCAGTCCACTGGAGACTCATATTGACCTGATAAGACATGAGAATGATAAATGCAAATAAAACATCAATGATCAAAACATATCTGTTACTAATGCTTATTAGGAGCTTGGTCTATAACCACCTTATACATCCAACCCATTCCTACCAAGGACTTCCTGACATTTCTTTTGTATAATTACAATAATTTATTAAGGAACTCAAGAATGCATAGATTAGACAGTAGGTTAAGATGAAGCCTGAAATAATTTTCCCAAAATTAACGATGCATGTTGTGATTTTTATTGGAACATTCAAAATAAAGTTTGATGCTTCTTTACAATAATATACACATTGACAGTTTGCATAGAGTGGAATTCACTATTTGTTGACTCAAGACTGATACCCTCAATAGGAAATGAGCTAAAGGCCATCTACCGTCTAAATGTGTAAAATTTACAAACTTTGACTGCCAAAATCTTACCTTAAATGATTAACGAAAAAAAACACACAGTAACATTGTCATCTATATAATGATGTATAATATTTTCAATGTTAGGACTGAAAATGATTGAATCCCCTTCTATTCATAATACTTCTTTTTTTTTTTTTTTTTTTAAACCACGTTTTTTTTAATCCCCCTAAAATTATGCAAACTGACATGTCATTCAACATAATGTCGTTCACCTCTTTCAGTTGGGAGTACGGTTGGTTCAGGAATATGTGTACAGCAGACAGGGCTGCTAAGCCTGAAGCTGCATCTGTTGGGCCTGTCACCAGGCAGAGACAGGGACAACTGATTTACTATCAATTGCTTGCTAAAACTATGCTGCATTGATTAAATGTTGTCAGCAAGAGGAACTAAATGTGAACACCATTTTCAGGGAAGATAAAATAAGCTGGGGTATCAAAATTGGGATATTTTACTATGGACTAAGATAAGTTTAATTTCCACCACTCACGGACTACACACACCTTACTTTCAGCATCCATTCGCAACCCGCTGCTATAAAGTACCTGTTTGAGTCTTTTTTCAGAACAGGCACATTGTATGTAGAGGGGGGATGCGCGATCCGCAATACACTCTGGATGTATTTATTTTCCACAAAAACACGAATATAGGACAGTTGGCCAGGTGAATTATGTTTGCCCCAAAAATGTCCTACTTTCCCCCCGGCTAGAATACGAATCGGATTACCGTTTTAGAACGAACAAGCCTTGAGCGACAGCTAAAATTCAGACAAAAGAAAATGGAGTACCAGTGCCATCTTGTGACAATTTTGTAGACATTTTCTCGTATTTACAGATATTAATCGAAGACAGCCATGTGATTTCAATAGAAGGCTAGTGAAGCGGAGCGGACAGAACCTAGGAAATGCAGAAGCATTTTCAATCTCTTATTGGGCAATATTGGGGCGTACGTTCATTTTACAGGAAAAGCTCATCTGTTTGACGAATCAATTAGCGCTGCCGTAACTAAAAAGAAAAACATTTGAAAATGTTGGCAAAGGGTTTGGATTAATACCTTGTGCTTTTAAAAGTGAAATATTGGACTAGTTCGTTCTTGGTGTATGGGCTTACACTACCGATCACTGGGCTTTTTATCCCAGTGTAAAAATTACGACGACGCTTTAGATTTGCAGTATATACCATGGGGTCAATCTTTTGCTTTCCAATGAAAACTACGTAACCCACATACTTATCTGGCAATACCTAGTTGTTTCAAAAAGTGCTAATGATCCTCTGATGTAATCAATGTTTATGTAGCTGTTGCGAACTAACTGGCTGTTAGTTAGGGAGTTAACTGCACAAATTAGTAACAGCTGCTGGCTACCTATATAGCAAACAACCAAGTTGAAAAACGTGTCAGTATCGTTACCAAACCAACAGTTATATTTATGGATATAGTCAAAATGCACACGCTATCCAATGGGTGGCCCAGGACCCAAACATCGCTAAAGCAATGCACGCACAAAACAACGGTGACGTAGCTAGCATGCTAGCTGAATTACGCGACATGGCAGAAATGTGATCTTGTCACTCTTTGCCCAAATACGTTGTACTACTTGTGCAGGTAACAGTACTCACTAACTATATACTTCAAGAAAACGTCTGGGTGCGCCGAGGTCTGTCTTGCTTGAGAAGTCTTGGCCAACGAGTAGTTTGATGTCAAATATTTCCTTACTATTTACTTCCTATTTCCGGTGCCAACTCAGCTCATAATGAGTATGTGTGGGTGGGGCGTGTCAAAAAAGGCTAACACGCTTTTTAATGTTTTTATTGTTTCAAAACGAACATACAAAATAGGCAATTCAGTATTGCAATGGTTGAAGATATGTGTACAAACGGAGCATAAACATGTAAATAATATATAAAGGAAAGAAAATAAATAAATAATAATAACATTAAATGTGTATTCAGATGCTATTAGTTCTGATTAGGTTGTGAGTGTTGACCAATTCCAACAGCTCTACTGCTAACTGTGTGGAAAGTGTGGAAAAGTAATGCAAAAGTTCTTTGCGAAAGGCATGGAATACAGGTTGAGTGTACATAGATGTGACTTTGTGAATAAAGAATGTAATATATTAACAATAAAAGGCTAAAAAGGGAGTTGCACCATAATGTTTAAGATTGTAATTATTGGGTCAATGACATATAAGGACTTTAAACAAGTCCAATTTAAAAATACAAAAAATAAGAATATCTATTGCAATTGTTCAAACATTATGAATGTTGTGTACACATAAATTCATATAGCAATTTTAAATTGAGTGGTTTTAGTGCTTTTCCACCTGTATGAACACAGAACAGAAACATTTCATAAACCTTTTTTTTATCCTTATCACCAACATTTATAAGTGCAGCACACATTCATGGCTGGTTTTGAACAAGATTTTATTTATAAGTGCAGCACACATTCATGGCTTTGTTTTGAACAAACATTTAATTTAATTTGACATTCATCATGTTGCAGATATCTGGAATTTTCACATAAAATTGGGGTACAGGGTGTTAACTGCAGGCTTTTCTTTAGCTCAACTTAGTAGCGTGAGTTTGCTTCTCAGGTTCAGGAGATGACAGCATGAACATCTTTCTTACTATAGAAAATGTCAGGAGTTTGTGGCCACATGAATAAGTTATTTTCACCCAACTGCCGCATTGAGCTAACCTGGACTTCCTCTAACACAACCTCCAGGACCTGGCCTACATATGGAAGCTCATAAGGGTTACAATCACAAACTTGCCACTCAAGTGTTGAAGACTTGTTCCCTTGATGGCTCAGGAGTGCTTGAGGGATCCTCAGTGTGGCACATGGTGTCCTGTCCCTCAGGTCTACTTTCACAGGATGGTAACATTGGCATGTCTTCATTTCGGTACTACGCACTTGCTGCAGGGTCAGAATTAACACGCTGTCTATGGCGAGTGGTTTTTACTTTGCCTGGCAGTGGCATCTGGTAAAATAGATTAACCTTAAAGGTTTAAGGCCTTTTTGGGATGACCAAAATCCGACAGGAACTAGTTTGACCTTTTGACCTATTGTGGTTTCTCAAAACCCTTAACTAGAAGAAGGATGAATAGATAACATTGTTTGAGAAGACTCACTGAGTATATTTGTGAAAATGTGTCAGGAGAATATAAAAACGTGTGTTGACATGTAGTTGTTTTTTTAATAAGAAACTTTTTTAATGAGAAACTACTACAGGTTGGCTGTTTTATTTCACATTTGGACATCTCCAGGAGTTCACAATAACTATAAGTTGTTTATTGTATGAAAATATAACATTATCAACAGAATCTAAGAATTATTTATCTCAAAAACTGTAAAATATGATGCATTTTGGGTCCCTGTATCAGTGTGGTGGAACACTTTATATAAAAATTTGTGCCACCTCTGAAAAGCTTCCTAGGTTTTTTGATGAAATCTTGAAATACAGTGTTTTTGTGGTTGAGATTTTGAAGGCTTCTACTTTACAACATGTCATTCTTTGTAGCAGACCATCCCCTACAACGTGGAAAAGACAGTAGACTTCTATATTTAATCGTTCCGGAGATATGAATTGAAATGTAACAGGTGCGCTTTTTGACGCAAATCTTTGAATGCATAATAACTGCATAGTTACCTAAATTAAATGATATGCTGCAAATATGTATTTTGTATTTTTCTCTTAATATTGTACAAAGATTAAGCATAAAACATTGTTCCTAAAATATTGGAAACAATGACTCCAATTGAATACCACTCTATTCCAAATAATACTAAAATGATGTACAGCGGGTGAAATAAGGACTGAACACGGCACCATTTTTCTCATCAAATATATTTCCAAAGGTGCTACTGACATGAATCGTTCACCAGATGTTGGTAACAACCCAAGTAATCCATAAATTCAAAGAAACCAAAACAGTTCAGTTATGTGTAATAATGTGAAATGACACAGGGAAAAAGTATTGAACACATGAAGAAAGGGAGGTGCAAAAAGGCATGGAAAGCCAAGACGACAGCTGAAATCTATCAGTAATTAAAAAGCAATCCAGCCCCTGTAAATTAATATCAGCTGGTTCAGTCCCAACTGATGGCCTACAAAAAGGTCTCATTGCCAAGGTGTCACACAAGACACATCTCATGATGGGTAAAAGCAAAGAGCGGTCTCAGGACCTTCACAACCTAATTGTTGCAAAACATAACGTTGGCATTGGTTACAGGCGCATTTTTAAGCTTCTGAATGTTTCAGTGAGCACTGTTGGGGCCATAATACGACCAAGTGCTCCTCACAAGCTTTATGAAAATAATAAACAGAAGAGTTGTCCAAGAGCCAAGGACCACTTTCTGGAAAAAAAACATGTTGAAGCTCGTTTGGAACATTTGGAAAAGTCAGTGAAATACTGGGAGAATATAGTGGGGTCAGATGAGAGCAAAATTTAACTGTTTGGATGCCATGGAGGACAAATGGCACTGGCCATCACCCTAAAAGCACCATACCAACAGTGAAGTTGGGAGGTGGGAAAATCATGTGGTGGGGCTGCTTTTCAGCAAATGGTACTGAAAAAACTTCACATAATTGAAGGAAGGATGAAGGGCAAATTTACAGAGACATTCTTTACAAAAAGCTGATGCCATCTACCAGAATGATGCAGATGAAACAAGGGTGGACCTTTCAGCGAGACAATGATCCCAAACACACAGCCAAGGAAATTCTCAAATGGTTTCAACGAAATAAAATATTGCTGCTAGAATGGCCCAGCCAATCACCTGACTTAAATCCCATAGAAAATGTTTGGAAAGAACTGAAGATCAAGATTCATTGAAGAAGCCACACTCACAAGCGGTGTAGTACGGTACCTTTCGGTGGTGGGGACACTTTTATTTTGAAGAGCCTTTTTGACACTGTCCTATTACGCACACCTGTTGTCAATTGGTGATTTGTGTGTGTGTATATAAGTTTCTTTCCTCTGTCACTTGGGGTGGTTCATGGTTGTTGTTGTTGCGTGTTGCACGTTTGGTGTTTGTTTTGTTCTTTAATCGCTGCGTTGTCCAGCACCTTTGATTAATAGTTTGTAAATACGTGTTGTTTTGTTTTGTTGTAAATAAATCCATGTATTTCGTATTTGATGTCTGCACATTGTTCTTTACTCTTTTACACATGTGACACCTACAGACCCTTCAAGATTTGAAGAATGTTTGTGTGGAAGAATGGGCCAAAATCACACCAGAGCAATGCATGCGACTAGTTTCTCCATACAGGAGGCGTCTTGAAGCTGTCATTACCAACAAAGACTTTTGTACAAAGTATTAAATAAATATCAGTAAGCGTGTTCAATACTTTTTCCTTGTGTCAATTCACATTATTACCCATAACTTAATTTCTGAGCTTATTTGATTTGGTTTCTTTGTATTTATGGATTACTTGGGTTGTTTCCAACATCTGGTGAATTTTTTTTATCACTGTTGAGTTGAGGAAGTTTTGCTGCATCCATGGTTTTATTGTTGATAGGCAGGATTCGATGTGGAACAAAGGTTGGTTGGTGAGAAATTTGGTGCTAAATTTAAGCAGTGGAAGTCAAGTTTGAAGTGAGGATCTGACCGGGGGAAGGAAGTAAATGATGGGCAAGGGGCCAAGAACAGAGCCCTGTTTCCGAATCTGTATGGTGGCCATTGTGGGAGATGTAGTGGGTACAGTTGGTGAGGTATGAGTTTGGCAAGTAGAGTGCACTCAACACCCAGTGCCTTAAGCCTGGTGAGGAGGATCTGATGATGAACTATGTCAAATGCAGCACACAGGTGGAGGAGGATAAGGATGTTTATGGCACTAGCATCATGCAGAGATGAGGAAGTCATAGAGAACCTTAGGGGGGCAGTTTCAGCAGTGGGGTAGGTAGCCACACTGAAGAGGCTCAAATAAACTGTTATTGAGGAGGTGACATGGCAGTTAGGAGGAAACATTCTTTTCAAGGGTTTTCCCTCGAAAGGAATGGCTGATCGGAGATGGCTGGCTGTTTGGAGATAGCAAGATAGATAGATTTCACCTTAAACAGGTAAAGGGCACAAACGCCAGTAAGAACGATGTTGATCTGGTAAAACCAACAGAGGAAACAGAGATTGAAATAGAGTGGTGCTGATAAGAGGATAGCTGGCACTAAAAGAGGTTGCCTGCACATAAAGTTTGAAGTTGAGGTTGTGTTCCCGCCTAGTTATTTTCATACCAACAGATGACAATGCTTTGAAAAGGAATCTTCCAATAAGGGTTGTTGAGAGAAAAAACTGATTCAAAGGATATTTGGATGAACAGTTTACCATAGAAATACAAAGTCCCTCCAGATGGACAAGAATGCCAAGTGGCTGAGTTCCTGAGTTGCCTACGGAGGCACATCCAAAAGTACACAAGTGGGAAACCTGCCATCATTAAATGTGCATGCTTTTCCAAATGATCCACAAATGTTTCAGGGAACACATTTGAACCAGTATCGAGTCAATGAACATCTGAAATCTGAGATCTGAAATCTGAAATCTGTTTCCCAACCTAACAACAACTTTTCACCAGTTGTGTGAAACTCCTAGGAACCGATTTACTTCAAACAGTTTTTTATATTGTTATGGTTAACATGCGTGTTGATGATAAACACAACCAAGCAGTAGAGAATGCCACTGGGACATCCAAACTGTTTTGGTTGGAAAGTGCTATGGAATTGTCAGCAAAATGAACAAGATGACATTCCTGAATACAATAATGATTCCACAGAAAGAACCAAAGAGAACTAACTAATGGAGGGACCTCAAAAGTCCAGAAGTAATGTGGAAAATTTACCGAAATCTAAATCAAATCCAGGTGTCAATGTTCTACAATGTCTGTGATTGGTGTGCGATAATAATAATGTTTCTACTTTGTCTCAGGAGGAGATAGTAAACGAAAATCACACCTTGTCAAGTGTAATTATACAGAGGCATCAATGAGATAACAGGTGGACCACCACAATACTACCACAATTGCAGCACTTAATGTCAATGTCATAAAAGGATCCCAAACAGGACAAATAAGGAGACAAGATGTACCTTTAATCCCTTAAAGGTCTAAGGGTCTATTGGGATTTCAAAATCCGCCAGGCAATATCTTGACCTTTTGACCTCTCAAAAGGTCATCCTTTTATGAGGGATGGGTTGATTTAACCTTTTAACATTTTTGTGCAAAATCTAGTTTGAGCAGTAAGCTTGGGTGTCACTATATAAAACTGCAGTGGAAAAATACAGAGAAACTCATAACAACTCCACAGAAGCCAAGGACAAGGATGTGGGGCCTGTTTTGGAGACAGTACAGATAGTATATACAGGCCAACCCGGTGGTCGGAACTATCTCTGTCTAAGACTATGAAAGAAGAACAACAGGAAGCCCCCAATGAGTTCTCTGTTCTATCCCTGCGTGGAAATGACAGTGAACCCGTATATATGAAAATTACATTTACTACCAAATCACTACTTCACATTTTGGAAAATGATACCCCTAGGGCGGACAGACTAGCTTTCTTCTGATCTTATGATTTGGAACCAACTGACAAATTAATATTTACGTGGATGGAAGTATACCTTTGACATAAGAAGGTTTTCAAATAGACTAAGATACTTCCTATTGTTATTATTAATCGGAATGGATAATTAGTTTAAATTTGTTGTTAATCAGTAGTGATATTTTCAGGTGGAAACAATTTAATTATTTCTCTGACATTTGAGGAGGGATCCCATCATTCTTAATGGTTGCATTTTACTTGTAGTGTGACTAGATATTAAGGCTAAGGTGAACATGTCAACTGATGCAGTGTTTTGTCTTCTCTTTTCTCCTATATGGATGGTCTTGCAAACCTCTAGCTCAAGGCATGGAGACGATTTGGACCAACGTGATGAAGTGAAACCTCCAGAACCTTTCCCTTCGGCACCTGCTGGGTTCCAGAACCCGATTCAAGGCACATGAACAATGTTTCAGGGAGAAGGCAGAAGGCCTGACCCTCAACAGATCTGAGGCACAGAGTGGCTCACTATGGAACTTTGAAAATCAGGACCGAGGCAGAGAGGCCTTTGGGTCAGTATGTGAATGGACAAGAACAACAAATGGACAATGTGCCAGGTGAAGGGGGAGGACTAGGGGTTAACTTCTCAGATACATTTAGACTAGACCATGTATTGGGATAGAGGTTGCAACTGAAGGGTTGAGATGGAGCGTGAAGTCAAAACGAGAATGTAAATGATTTTGTTGGTGTCCTATATAAGATCTAAGAAAATGGTGTTTGTAGAAATAAGGAAAGACACTTGGGGAAATGAGATACCGGGAAAAAGGGGTAGAGATGAACCCCACATGATGCTGCCCCTGTTGCCCTCGGCTCCCCCGGTGCGGGAAGAAAAATGTGGTTGATCTCAGAGACGAGCTCAAAAGGGGGATTTGTGGAATATTTTATTAAAGATTAGATGTGTGGTGGGCTATTATAAACAGACCGTGCCTGTGGGGGTAAACTTAGAGATAGCAAGGCTGGGGTGATAAAATGTTAATTAGTACATTCCAGGAGTAGGACCATAAGTCAAGAGATCAAGGCAAGGACACTGTGAATAGGGGGACCCGGTTTATTGGCTGTTGGCTTAACACCCTGATACGGACAGGGAACACAAGAGAAGAAGAGTAAACACAATTTAGCAGATATCTCCGGTCAGATCTCCTGGTGCCTGCCCCCCCACCCCCTTCAACTGTCTTCCTCGTCTGCCTCCGAGGTCACCAGATGGCCCCACGGTCAGAGATGGGGTCTGCAAGGGACACGCCCACCCAGGAAGCCCACTCAGCAATTTCTATGCAATGACTGGGTGGGGGAGGGGCTATATAAAACTGTGTCCAGGTGAGAGAGAGTCAGATCTGTTTCTGTTTTACGGCGGAGACTGATCTCCGGATAATTATCTGAAATAAAGGTGTTTACTTTGGAAAGACTTGACTGTGTGGACATTCTCTGATTTGGACTCAGGGGAAGTAGTTTGAACCCCACACCGCCTATGTCAAGGAAGTGACGGCACAGGGATTTGTTCGACCCTCCACGTCACCCGCCTCCGCTATTTTCTTCTTCTTCAAGAAAAAGGATGGCGGTTTACGCCCGTGTATCGACTACCGAGCACTGAACGACGTCACGGTGAGATACACCTACCCGTTGCCGTTGATAGGTCCGCTTATGGAGACAATGCATGGGGCCCGGTTCTTTATAGATTTTTTCTCCAAATTATCCTATGTACGTCTGCTGAAAAACAAAAGCGGAGCGGAAGTGACCAGGGCTTTTAAATCTATTTTGAAAGAGAGTGGCGTATTGTGGAATTCACTATTAAAGATAGAGGTGTGGGGCTGGAATCATTTCTTTGGGGAGTTGGAGGGTTAATAGGTTACTTGGGACATTCCATAAGAGGGAGGGGGGTCAGGAAGTCAGGAGGATAAGACAAAGGACACTGTTTATCTAAAAACCTATAGATTAACTTTTAGGCTGACCACCACACATGGGACTGATCAA
>JACXGK010007371.1:0-25518 GCA_016801125.1 Novumbra hubbsi | reverse complement strand
AGAAGGACATAGAGCACGTATGTGCTGCCACGAAACATTGAGACAATAACGAACGCAGAGACAAGACACATGAGGGATGATATACACCGTTTAACAAGGAACAGGTGCAGGGAATCAGGGAGGGATGCGTTCACAGGACATGGGGAACAAGACAAACACGAACGATGGTGCCTAGAAGGCCGGCGACGTCGAACGCCGGCGGGCTACGCGGACAGGGGAGTGGCCGCCAGTAGGCGGAGACGTGACACTTTTATATAGCTAGCATGCATGGGTGGAATGTTTGACATTCATGACTAAACGTGTAACAAATGTAGGTTACTAAATATTTTTTGGTTTTAAATTGATGCACGTTGAATGTGCTAATTAATACATTTTCAGTTGTTTTCCCTAAAATATATTATGTGTGTTGATGTTTAGGCTTTCTAGGTTACAGATTGCAAATATTAAGTGCAATCTGTAACCTAGGAAGCCGTTACCATGTAGCAGAAAGGCCATACCCCAATTTATGCTTGAAACATTTTCATAGCTTTTTTGACATTTCACATTTTTGCCAGACATTTGCCAGACATTTGGAAAGATTCATCATTGAGCAACATGTTAAAACAACAATATTAATTGGACCTGAATTTACACTTCTCTTCTCCCCGAAAAATTACAGTAAAACCAAGTGAATTAAACTTCAGTGATATCAGTCTTTCCAGAAAACATAAGGATTATAAAGCAATGCCACTTGTTTTGGTGCAAAATATGCGACAATATCTTTGGAAAGACAACAACAAGACAACCCCTAAAACTGAAATGTTTTTGCAAGTGGTGTCCTCAGACATTTGCTCTCTCCTTGCTCTCCTTGCTCTCTCTCACTCGAGCGTAGCATGAATCGATACCTGCAGCCCATTCAGGTTGTAGGTATATTGTAGCTATTCAATTGGTACTTTTTGTATAACTCAAATGTTTGGAAGGATTGTCAAGGATGGCAGTAAGATTTGTGGAAAAGCAGATGACGCTGATGTTGGTTACAGTATAAGAAAATGTCCATAAAAGATTTGCATTAATAACAGAATTGTGTGTCACAGTGCTACTTACCCACCAGTTTTGTAGCTGTGATCTTCTGTGATATTAACCAACTGATCTCTCTCCTTGGCCCGTAGTTGTCAAAACAGAAAAACTGCTGTGATTCTGTGGTTGGAGCAGCTGAAGGTGAAACCGTGGTCAGGAAGGGTAGACTATTTGAAACACTGTTTTCATTCTTTGGCTGGAGCAGCTAAAGGTGAAACCGTGGTAAAAAGGGGTAGACTTTTTGAAACCCTGTTTTCATTCTTTGGCTGGAGCAGCTAAAGGTAAATCGTTGTCAGGGAGGGGTAGACTATTTGAATGAAGCATAGGGCTCTTGTATTACACCTGCCTTTCACTTTGGGGACAAATCTCATGTGTATCACCATTAAAAGTCATCTGATAATACATTATAGTCCCTTCATATATCCACCTCTAATAGAAATCTTTGCAACCCCTTTTTGAAAATGATATTCGCTGTGCCCTGTTAATGACTTGGTTGGATTAACATATCATTACCTGACACACTACAGATTAAATAATTTTACGTTTGATCAAAATGTCTCTTGTGAACCTATTATCAAGTCGACAGGAGGCTTGCCCAATTAGAGGTAGTGCTATTTTGGCAAATTCTACCACAAGGCAGGAAGTCGATACCTGAGCAGCAACTCTTTAGAGAGAGGTGGGAGGGAGAGGTCAGAGATAGCAGGAGTGACATGACAGGAAGACAAAGGTAGAAAATGGAGGTTCAAACTCGCTGCCTGAGGGTTTGTGCAATGTAACTGTCAAGTGTTCATCCTATTAGGCAAGCAGCCATCGTTATACAGTGCATATTATCTGTGAATTTTGAAATTACTAAGCACACAATGACAATATTAAGACAAAGGAAAGACGACAAAACTATACACTGTTAAAAACATTGACATGTGAACGAGGTCCTCTTTACATTTCTAACGTTATAAGAATTTAAGTGGAGAAAACTATTATTCGACTAAGTCCACTTATCCAACCAACTTCCATTTCGGACATTGATTGGTCAATCATTAATTGTCCCTATTACCCTCAACATGTTTGGTGACAATCTCATGCGCATTACCTGAAAGCATAAGCCGCAATATGCACTCAGAATTGCCTTTTGCTGTAGGCACATCTACTACGCTTCCGCACTTATTGTTGTCCGCACATATTTTAAATACATACACTATCACTAGAAATGTATGTCACAGTATATGATTATGATGCCGATAGTTATGTCTCACGCACTCACAGCAGACCTCTACATCCTCAAACTCTGGTACCGCTAGTCCGAAGAAATTTAACTAGCTAATTTAACTGGCTCAAATTATTTCCCTGAAAAACGTGTAGCCGATAAAATTGCTTTAGTTTATGGTTGTGTTTGGATGCAGTATTTAACTAAAATACAAAGGGTAATTAACTCTTTGAGACAACCGAGCTGGGTAGTTGCCTCGTTTAAGTTTTAATGGACCGAAAGTTTACTACAATGGATCAAGGCATAGATTACAAAATCTTTGCCAATATTTTTTAACTGTCATTGTATTTAGGCTGATTGCATAAAGGAACAAATGCATTGATGTGTAATGCTCTTTTTATAAAAGAGCAGTGAACATTTATATTGTAGAAGTGAACACTGTACTGTAACTTAGTGGGCATCACAGCATTTTACGGCTTGTGCCACTCTGAAAAACGGTTTCTCTCAACAGCTTCTCCTCTGTTTATCAAAAAGAGACCTTCTAGGTGACAATATTGGTATGAACAGCACCTGTAAAGCTTCTTCATGACTGTGTCAAGCTTTACAATCGTTTCAAAGTATTATACATGTTGTTGAGTCTATAAACCCCTGAACGACAATACACTGTCTGTTAGAAGCTAATGTGATTGGCCTCTCAGATATTAGACTGAAATGAGTTTAAGCTCTCTACTTTTATTGTTCACCTCAAAGAGCCACTCACGGGATGTGTCACGTTAGCATCTGCAATTCATCAATTGTCCGTGGTTTTTAATTTCCAGCATTTTTATCTTCCCTCTGTTGTGCACCAGACACATTTTTCATGCTGCCAGGTCACATATGTCAATAATAAAAACATCCTCCTCTCAACATAAATATCATCCCGGGTGGCACACCATTGAGTCACCATCGAGAATTGACAGTTAACATTTTACATTTCAGTAATTTAGCAGGAACTCATCCAGAGTGACTCACTTGAGAAATTAGGGTTAAGTGCCTAGCTCAAGGGCACCTTGACTAAACCAGCAACCTTTCAGTTACTGGCCCAAAGCTGTAACCACTGAACAGACTATCAGTCACCTGAATGGCACCACAGATTAGAAGCCACCACACATCCAATGGCATGTAAAAGCATTTGTTCTATCTATTCTATTTGTGCTATTCTAGCCCCATGGAAAGGGTGGTTGTGAATCTGTGGACATCTAAATAGGTCAGGAATAGACTAGGAGAGTTCCCATAGTGATGAAGCTATGTAAATCTTCTCACTGGCCTGTTTGTGTCTGTCACAAGTCAGACTTAACTAGACCAAGAAGTAAACGCACAACCTGAAAGATGTGCTGCTGCTCATTTCATTTCATATAAAAAAGTGAAAGAAATGTTCTTAATTTATTTAAAGCAACTGTGCAATGATGGATATTACAATATTCTGCACTGCATTTTTTATGGTTGGTTTTAGCTTTTATATTTTTATTCTTTGTACACAAACAATAGGATTGGTCAACAACATGTGACAACACAATGTTACAGTCATGTTTTTATAACATACTGTTTCGCTGAAGCAAGGCGATCAATGATTTTTGATCAAACAGACGGGTGTCGAAGCAATAGCGCAGTGAAACTGGAGTGAGGCATGTCATTTGGTTGGTGCTCAAAGCAATTTAAACAGTTTACAGCTTACTTGAAACGCAAATGGTAGCCTAGTTGAATCCAGAAGGAGCAGTGTTTGTGCGTGATGAGTGGTGAGTACAGGCTATTTACCTTCTCTCACATACTCTGGCCTGTGCTATGGGCAGCAAGACCTCAGTGGCCAATCGGCTCAGAATAATGTGACTAGCAGAAGCACCCACACACGCCCCCACCGTTACATAAGACATGTGACAGCTATAGTTCCAAAGTGACAGTGCCCAGATACACTCCACATAGGCTAGATACATTTTAGAAAACAGATCTAACAGGCTGATAGAGAACATTTGTAAATATAAAGCAAAATAAAAAAAGTCTATTCACTAGATGTGATAAGCATTATGTCTCAATCATGACAATACAAACACATTTCCTAATCATATACTTATAAGTTAAATTCACAAGTTAGAACGCAACACAATCATTCTTGAGTGGTCACATACTAATTTTAATTGACAGCTAGTCAGCTAGTCAGCTACCAGATGATAATAATTTGAACCAAGATGTTGTTGAAAGTCAGTTGTTAGCCAACATATAAAAAAAACTGCTTCTTCAAGAGCTGCTTCAAAAGTCAGTTGTATACAAACAAGTGAAGCTATTTGCTCTCATATAGTGACATGTTTCTGGACTTTCTAGAAGGCATTACAGGTAATTTGCCTTTCCAAGTCAAATTCTTATGTCATTCCAAAATGTTGCTCTAATCGGGTTGGTGCAATTATGTAGCAAGGTAGAACAAGAACAATTAAAATTGGATATTCTGTTTTTTGGTATGTCAAGCCTTCTCTCTTTCCAAGACAAACAAATGAAATTGAAAAAATGTATATTATATATTAAAATCTGATTAAACCAGTAAATAGATTATTATACAGAATCAATGTGTACACATTTGTATCAATCCTTAGATGGGTTCCCACTGGCTAGGATATACAATTAATTAAAAAAAAATAAAAAAAAATCACACCAGCCTTATCCTCATAATAGCTTTCAAGATCAAAGTTCATGGGTTTAGTGCACATTCGGCAAATCTTATTATTAGAGTTTGTGTTTTGTTTGTTTCACAGAATACACTGTATTCTCACACCCTACCACCAAACTAAGTCTGTGAGCGTCTGTGTTGTTCTGGGATATCTGCATAGTCAGGGTACCTGCACAATAGATGTTTATTGCTTACAGGCAAAACCACTCAGCAGGGTTTGGAAAAATCCTGGGCAGTCTTTTTACTGAGCTCAATATTAAAAGGCTGGCACAATATTCACAATAAACGCTTACATTTGCCTGAGTGGGTTGGACCTGCTGTTAAAGGTTAGGCTGCAAAGAGGTCTTTTACAGAGTAGTTGGGTGAAAGGGACACTGGTATGTTCCAATACAACTTTATTCATCCCCACAGAAGCAATTAAAAAGGCAAAGCCAGGTTAAAATTGTATAACATCCTTGTGTCAAAACCATTTCCTTTCCCTTTACAAGGGGTTAATTATAGTGGATAATCGTCAAAAGAAAATGTAAAATAATGGCGTGTTCCACAACACCATAAAAGTTGAAGTAAGTTTCAATGCCAGGAAAACATGTAATAATTAGTTCCAGTTAATGTTTAGGCAGGGGTGATGGGATAATTTTGACATATTACAAACCGTCTTTTTTTTGGCAAAATAGGTTTGCACACTTTAAATGTCATGCACTGTTAGCATGCTGGTTGCATGCATCAAATGTCATGCTCAATTTATCCTTACATGGGATTATGTATCTGTAACATTTACCAAGTCTGTTTACTGGGTTTATGCTTGGAAAATAAAGTATGTATGTGTGTGTGCAGTCAATCATGGGACAAAACTCATATACTTCATGAAAATAGATGTTCATTTATTAAAAACAGGTAATTTGTCCTTAATATTAAGCTATCAAAAAGGCCGGGGGATGGACTCCTTTGCAATGTAAAACATTTTCACATCAGGCCGTGGGCCGATGATAAAAACAAGCATTTGACATTGTAAATCTCATTATGCAAAGAAAATTGATTGGAGGGACAGTTAAATCACCAGGGGGTCTCCGGGGTCAAGCTTCTAAACTAATGCAGAGTGAATGTAGATGCGGAAAACGACGAAAGGTGATGACGTGGGCAGTTTCGAAGCATCTCTTGGAAGGGCCGCTCCGTCCCGTCAAGCCTTCTCACTGGCCCTCTTCATGATGATATTGTAAAGGACAGCTGTCCACTGAGGAATAAACACGTACCCTAGCTCCCTTAGAGGTCAATGTAATCAATGTCCCCCTGCGAGTTGGCTGTCACGTTGGATGTAGGGGTGAAACGTACACTTCAATGAATAGAGTGGAGTGGCTCAGGTAGGGCTCACCAAGAGCTCTTTCTCTTGAGGAAGAAGAATGTCAGCTACGCTGTGGGTTGGTAGGGAGAGGTCAACCACGCCACGCAAAACAGCATGCCCGTCCCCTGCGTGGCAGATATCCCTTAGAGACAACCCAGCAGAACCCGCGCTCAACGACGTGACCCACCTTGACGTCTCTGCCCATTGTGAGCGCTTTCTCCGTAGTGGCAGATACCAAAACCAAGCCGAAAAAAGAATGCAGAACCGAGCTTGTGAACCTTGTACACACACCCGAAGATAGAGGTGTGTGGCGCAAAAGCCAAGGAAGGTAGCGAGGCACCATATGCGCCTGCTGAGATGAATCGTAAGGGGGCAACGTACCCCCGTAGGCGTGTGTGCGTCTGAGCTGAGTATTGGCCGCTGTGCTTCCACATTTATTCTTTCATTGGGTCGGCGGTGTTGGAACACTCTACCCCACAGCATGGGCTCATATGAGAAGTTTGGAGCCTGCCGGGTTGGAGACTGGCTGTGAGGAAACCTTTTCCGCATCCCTGGAAAGTACACACATGTCCACCTGCTTGGTTTGCGGCCTCAGCACCCGCAGTATGAAAAGCATTGGGATCCCATTATTTTACATGGGCATTGTGCTGGCAAATGAAAATGCAGAGGATCTGTTTCCAAGATATACACAGACATTTCTTACAGCTCACGGGACCCATGAAATCCAATTAGCTGAAATGACACAGTCTCATACACATTCTCATATCCAATCGTATGCATGCTCACTGTTCAGTGAACCTCATGAAGCTGTGCCCTCGTGCTCTGGGTATTTCATACTTCAGTGAAGTCCCATAACATTAACCTTGTTAACCACTGTTTGGTGACAATTGGGCAAACAAAAATGAGTCGTTGGATGTCCGTGTAACGCTAGGAGATTGTGTAATGGTCCCCTGGACTTCCTTAAGATGTCGCCTGTTTGCTGGGACATTATAAACAGGGATAATAACTGTTGCTGTAGGGTCAAGTAAACTTACTGAAAATATGACGCTTCCAACACAACAGGCTATTGAGTACAAGCCATTTTAATGACTGTAGTAACAAGCCATTTCAGGTGCGTAGGAATTACCCTTTTCATTTCAGTAGGAAGTAGATATTTCCCATTTAATTTAATTAGGAACTAGCCATTTCATAAAAATAGTAAATACCTATTTTCATGTCTGTTGAAACTAGCCATATAATATCAGTAAACCAGCCATTTTACATCAGTTTGAGACATTTTATTCACATACTTCAGAGTACTGTTTCCCTCAGAGTTAAGGGGTTCTCATGTTTTCACATCAACAGAAATTGTGTGTAGCCTCTGAGGTCCACTTATTTGTCTTTTTCCTCATCACAATTGGTCCTTGACCATATAGTTAGTTTTTGTTATTGTACAAAATGATAGGGAGTTTGTAAAGGCTGAAAATTGAATAGCTATGTCACCTGATAAATTGTGTCCAAAAGCAGAAACTATCAATCAATAGGCTGTCAAGGAGCTATACAATATCTGCAATTTGTCATTCCTCAGAGAATAGTGATACATTAGTAACACAATTCCAGCAACTGACAGGATTCAGTGTCTGTTTTTAAAACAAAGGCAGGAGTTAGGAAATTATTTTCCGGCCAGTGTCCAATTTACAGAGTGCATTCTTCTAATATCAGGAGAGAACAGGAGTTGATGAACAACCCTACTGTGAATGAAAATACTTTCAAGACAGTTAAGTGGCCAACTGTGACCCTATAGTGCTACAGCCGACTGATTCATGAGTCTGTGATTGCAAGCAGTGTAGCCCCATGGTCACCCTTCTTGTTAAATTAGTTTCTATGTACTGGATTCCAAGGCAATGCATTTGAACTGCTAAAGCTGGAATGATACAGTGTAAGAACAAAACTTTTGCTCGTGTTTCTCAACGGGGTTTTCTGTCTGACTAAGCGTGTAGCTGATGATATGAAAAACAATTGTGACCCCTGGTCAGTTTAGTAGTGGTTATTTTAAAGTCTGAAATGTTAGAACGTTTGTTTTTTTTACAATTACGAACATGGCAAAACCCAAAATGTTGGAATAACAATGACCCAAAATGATTCCAAGTACTTTCAAAAGACTATAAGTATAATGATAATAATTAACCACGGCTGCACATCAGATAGTGGTGATGTTATTTTTGATAAATGCCACTGTTATCGTGTCTTGTTTGGCCCTTCAATGCCCCCGGAATGACTCAGTGTTTTTTTTAATTGTAAACTCCCAAATGAAATGTCCCAATAAATAACTCAACCCAAATAATGCAAAAGTTATATTTTCACCTAATGAGAATGATCAACTAATCCAAATAGGTGAACAGTGCCTGGTGATGAAAATATAGCTAACTTCTGATGCAAGTGGTGCCCAGCAACAGAGGAAGAAAAACTCCACCAGTCAAGTAAACATTTTAACAATGATCAATCAATCAAAGTCAATTTAATTTGACTTTACAAACAACAAGAGGGCTAAATTGGAGTCCATTTCTTCAGAGCCAAAGCCAATATAACATAACTTAACTGGATGAGTTAGGATGTCTGACTAAACAGCATCTTTCATCTTCAAGTCCTAATAGGCTAAATTCCAATTCTACATAAAACAATCATTAAAAGTAAAAATGGCTGTATTGGGAGTCTCGGGGTGATCTGTTTCAGTAACAACATAACTGAAACAAAATTCTGTCAGCATGAATAGTAATAATAATAATTCAAGATGGCGCCGCAGATGGCAGCGTCCGTGTGTTGGAGCGCATTGGTTTGATTGTAAAGTTAGTTTTCTGCTGCCATACCGGGAGCTCTATCACCAGAGATGAGCTCATAAACATCAGAGGAACAACTCCAGTGAATTTATTGCCTAAGTTCCTGCTAACATCAGTGAAATTATTAGACATTCTAGTCAAAGGTGCCCTCACCTTTGTTTATGCTGTTAAAAGCCGGAGAAGAAGGAAATGTGCCCAGTGTGCTTGTACGTCTCCACAAACATGGACATAGCCACTGTTACCTGGAATAGTTTTCGCCAATGTGCATTCGCTGTGCAACAAACAGGATGAACTTCAGCTACTGGCAGGGAAGGACAGAGATTTTGCTCATCTTCAGTTTCATGTTTTACGGAGACATGGCTGTGTAGATTGATACCGGTATACCATCACGGTATCCCATCACGCACCAGGGTGAGCCATACCAATGACAAACCCTGTTTCACAGCCAAACTCAGATAGATGAGGATGGAAAGGCAGGATCTATTTTTACTTACTGTATTATTTTATTTACTTACTGTCTAAAGTCCCACTTACAGTGTTTGCTGTCATGCACAAATACACCATAGCAAATTTCTTGTAGGGGTAAACCTTCTTGGCAATGAAGTGCTAACAATAATCAAAGTAATAATAATAATCACAATAATATTAGCAGTCTATATGACTATTTACTAAACACAAAGTTGCTTACTTAATGGGAGAAGTTGCATTTTCCCTTGAACACTATCCTGGGGATGTCGGGTGAGTAAAACGATTTGTGAAAGCTGTTTCTTGTCAAGAGTCTTGATTAGGTTCATAGAGGAAAATGAGGACTCGCAGGTTAAAGTTCATTCAAAAATTGGTAGCACATAAAACGTGAATGTGTTTATTGTGCGATATTTCTCTGGGAATGCCACCCAAAACACACACACGGACTCCACACCCCTACGCGGCTTCCCAATGTCCAAACCACTCAAGCTTCCTGGTTAAGGCCTCAGGTTTTTCCACCATGTACCAACTGCAGATTTAACCAGTTTTAAGTGGCATAGTATGTCAGCCAACATTAGAGAGGAATTCCTAAATTCCCAAAATACGAAGGTGCTTCATTTAGCTTTTTCTGAGAATATCCACAGAATTGTACTAGAGCATTTCCTTTCCTCAGCCATCGCACATTGATAGCAATCTCCAGATTCACAACAATCTAATTGTTCAGAATTCTTCCTCATCCACCTACTCACATTCTTATCTTATTAGGTCATTTGAGATTATTCCTTGACGATGAAAAGCACTTTACAAAGGCAATCAATTATTAACAATACCATCTACCTCTCCCTAATGTGTTCATCCATTGTTCAAAATCACAGGTGAGTTTACATGTGGCCCATTTTATTCATGCAAACATATTTATTGCTTGTTTACTATATGTACCTGTTAGTGTTTGCAGCTTGACAGCTGTTTGTTGACAGGTTAGAATTGCAATGATTTTAGTTTGGTTATTGAATGACAGTGTTTTCTGCATGACAACATGGTGACAGAAAAGGTTTTTTGTAGAGTTTTGCTACAAAATGTGAAGAGAACCGAGTTTAGGGTGAAAACTGATGAGTAGTGCCTATGGGTACATTAAATTGTCTTAATTGTGGAACCATACAAAATTATTTCGTGTTTATTGTTCATATCAAGTTCTAGAGTGTTATTGATTGTAAATAAAAAACTGTAATGCTTAGTCATCAATAAAACAACTCAGCTGATGTTTCCTAGGAAATTAGAAGAATTACCATATACTTGCCTGTAAAAAAACATGCACAACTTCAGTATTACAGTTGGTAAAGAAAATGTGATATTTTATGGTAAGAATGACAGACACCATAAACATTTTCAAACGTTTAATTGGCGAAAAAGCGTGAGAAAAAAGTAAGGGCTCACAGAGGAATTAAGAAACAAATTAAAGCTATACTGCACTCCCCTTCTCTGCAATACAGTTTAGCACATCTATTCTGGTAAGGCTGGTTACATACTAGAAAATCAATCAACATTGTTTGTGTCTTAGCAAATACATTCACACACCACAGTGTGAATCGAGGAACAGGCTCACTTGAAAGTCTAGTATATCCCAATATAAGCTACATCTGTGTTCTTTGGGAGTCCCTGTTCATGACACTGGATATATTGGGCAATCATGTTACACTCATGATTGGAATGGTAGGGACTACTTGTTGTATGTGGCACCACCCGAAGTGTAATAGGAGGTCTGTATGTGGTGTGCCACAAGGTTCTGATCTTGGTCCCATCCTGTTTTTCCTGTATCAACTTTGCAACTGTTGATATTGTAACATGTGCTGCATGTTCATATCCATCTAAAAACTTGCCTTTAATAGCGAATGGCTTGGATGATCAAAACCTTTGTCCAACTGAGCAAGCCTCTTTTTCCTGCCACATCAAACGACAGTGGAAAATTGAAATCTATCACCTCAAAAACATAGCCAAAGTTCGTCCCTCTCTTATTCAGTCTGATGAAGAGAAGCCCACCCGTGCCTTTACCTCCTCAATCCTGGACTACTGCAATTCACTCTTCATCGTGATTCCTGGCAGAAGTCTCCAGAATCTCCAATACATCCAAAACAGCGCGGCCAGTCACCACAGACTGTGGGCCCATTCAAAACAGACCTACATTTTTATATAGTAAGGCTTTTTGTTGATAACCATGCTTAAATGTTTCTTTCATTCATTTAATCCTCTTTGAGGTGATTTTAAATAATGAAAACACTCTACAGATGTAATACATTATTAATATCATGTTAAAATCAAAAAATAGTTGAACATATTTTTGTACAAAAAAAAGTCAAGAAAATGTGTCAAAGAAAATGTTGTAAAACAATTTCTAAGAGCATTAACACACTGTAGAATGTGCATTGCCAAGCAGTTGGATACTCCTAAAGTGTCATGTAATTTTCTGGCAACACAGCCTGTCATGTGTTAATGCATACTTATTTCCTCTTACAGTGTCCTTTGTGATTTATCATTGTTGTGAGCCATTAATAATTGAGTTAATCGACAGTACAACATATCTTCTTCAATGTAATGCAATAGACCAGTTCCCCTAGAATCCTATGGGTACTTTGATGGCACATGTTTATGGAAGCCTTTTCGGTGGGAGAAACCAATTAAAAGGAAAAAAACGAATAATTATTTTAGTTACTTTCCATAACCTGAAGCTAATAATTTAATTTTTATTGTATAGATATTTTTAAGTATAAGACCTGAGTTTGCGTTATGTGTAAGACCTGAGTATGGGATAAATATAAGACCTGAGTTTGGGTTAAGTATAAGACCTGGGTTTGCGTTAAGTATATGACCTGAGTTTGGGTTAAGTATAAGACCTGGGTTTGGGTTAAGTATAAGACCTGGGTTTGGGTTAAGTATAAGACCTGGGTTTGGGTTAAGTATATGACCTGGGTTTGGGTTAAGTATATGACCTGGGTTTGGGTTAAGTATATGACCTGGGTTTGGGTTAAGTATATGACCTGGGTTTTGGTAAAGTATATGACCTGGGTTTTGGTAAAGTATATGACCTGGGTTTGGGTTAAGTATATGACCTGGGTTTTGGTTAAGTATATGACCTGGGTTTGGGTTAAGTATAAGACCTGAGTTTGAGTTAGGGCTGACTTAAAAAGAAACACTGTTTCCTATCCAAACTATTGGGTTGATGGTATACAGTTGCAGATAAGTTGGCAATGATTATGCTTAAATTAACACATAATTATGATTAAATTAAACCTTAAAGAGATAAAATGTTATGGTAAACATGGCCTGTGCTGTCACAAAGTTTGCTCTGTTGTCGAAATGCATTAGGGGCTCTACTGTTGTCTGTAGAGTGAGGTGCCACTGGTGTTAGCACATATACATACAAAGCCTCCCTTTTAAAGCATACCATTTCCTTTCTTCTTATCTGTCCGGTGTGGAAAATTCTCCCTCGGTGCACAATGTGGCAAAGTGAAAGCAAGTTGCTTAAAGGCTTTGTACATAAAAGGCATTTATGTAGAGACGCAGCTCAACAGATCCCTAAGAGCACATGATCATTACTAATCCGGTTAGGTTAGAAGTAATGTTTTATTATTAGTCCCATCCATTTAGATAATGGGATCCGCTTCGTCATGGTACCAAGCTCTATTTTCAGAATGTTGTTGTTGTTAGGCCGGCTTGGTAGTTGGATTAATGGAAGTTGTGTAACAAATTACACAACCTTTCCGGCACTTAATGAAATTAACGTTCAGGGGATAGAACACCAGATCGTAATAAACAAGCATTAATGAAAAAAAATATATATATCCGTGATAGCAAAGCTCAACGTAACTGTTGATATTAAAATAATACATTCATATTACCAAATTGAAGTACATCTTATTGAAAGTGAATCATAGCCTTAATGAAAAGTTGACAATTCCTAAACCCAATTTTCATTTTACAATTATTTTAAGTTGAAGTTGCTTGTTCAGAATGTCATGGTGCAAGTAAATTGAGTTAAGATCCTCTCAACCTCTGAGGACAAGAAAAAAAACGGAGAACTTGCTGGTATCAACGTGTGAAGTTCAAGGCCATGGATGTGGAAAACGTTGTCTTAATGGTGCCCTGGTAAGGCAGGAGGATTGACCAGATGGTCACTGGACAAATATTGACCACATGAGAAAACCTCCAATCCGTGGAGATCTGCCTCGTTTTTTTCTGACCTTATAGTTGCATCAGTTATGCCGCATTTGTATGGACTTTCACAGTCCTGCTGCTTCTCAGTATGCACTGTCCTCTGTGAAATTAAAGGGGTTGACAATAACAATCAACTGGTATTGGAATCAAGCAGGGTGTCACCAGGTATGCTATTAACCCTTTAGACCGCAGTAGAATTCTAAAATGCTGCTCTAGATTACTCAAGAATTCTCAAAATAAGTCATATTTTCTCACACATTTGTAACAAATAGATGTAGCACAAAAACTAAGAACAAATGAAAATGACAAGTTAACTTTATTTTAATAAGCACATCCTAATTCACATAACTTTGAATAATATCAACTTTTTTCTAAACTTCTCACTTGTCCTCCTCCTCTGGCTTTGTGGATGTGTTACACACTTGTTACTACACAATTTATCTAATAAACTCATAGACGAAGCAGATAGTAAGCAATCACATGTAATGAAATCATAAAAACGTAATCATAAGGCACATAAATCTCAAAACATTATACTTTGTATAGATTGTAAGTGGAAGTATCAGGCACATATTTCGGGAGATTAGGGAAGTTGCTAACTACCCCCAAAACTGCCATTGAAAGCCATGATTTCAAAATGTCAAAGCATTCAATTCAGTGCTATATCAATAGCTATCCAGGACCAGGCCATTACTTGAGTTTTTGAGTAAGCTCCGTTTATGAATCCCTGACGTTGATGCTGAATCCCCCTACTAAATCATTTGGTTTTGCGGAACTACTGAAGCCTAAATTTTGAAAATCTTTTGTATCAGTGTGTTCAATCTTGAGAATCACTGAAAATGACAACGCTAACCACCTCTATTGGAATGTTTTAAAAATGTGTGTGTACTAGTGTGTTGGTGTGTGTGTGTGTGTGCGTGTAACACAGATCCACACACAGCCTGCAGCTTGCAAAGGTCTCACAACACCGCGGCAACGCTGCATTTCTGGCTGAGCGGGGAGCCTCTTATGCTCTCTGGGAAACACTGCTCGCCTGCCAAATTGACATTCACTGGAGTATGCCCCCTCCTGTCATTTTGTCAACACAGTCACTGTGTGGAGCGCAGCCAAGCAAGCCTTCTGACAGACAGGCAAATGGGAGGAGGTGGACTTCTTCAACATAACACCCTCTCGCCACTCCTTTGCCTAGTGGCGGGGTTCAGCGCACACGCACAAACACGCAAGCAGCCGTGTGTACACATATATTACAAATAGTAAAACGGCATAAGCTGTGGACACAGATGCCTTTCTTGGCTGCCAACATCAACTCTTTTCTAGGATACATCACACATTATCCCCAAGGCACTGTTCCCAAACTGGGATTCGCCTCAATGACTAGCCATTAGCCTAGATTAAGGTAAATTTGCACTTAGAATTCAAGGATGCCACAAATGTGTGGCCAATACCAATGACCTCAGTTTTTTTTTTTCAGCTAAGTCCTTAGCTGATTATTTTCTTTCACTTGAGACTATATAGTGTAGCTGAGAACATAGTCCATAGCTAATTATTTTCTTTCACTTGAGACCATTTAGTGTAGCTGAGAATATGTTTTACTTTTCAGTTTGCCTTAATGAAGACTGTAAAATCATTAAGGTATTTGTGTAGTAAATACAAGCCCTGTTGAGGATTGGCCATCACCGCATTCACTATACTGTTAATTCAAGGCTGCATTTGTAAGGAATATAACAATCGTGGTATATGAACTATTACCAAGCTGTTTCGCCTGTATTACTTCCCATTTGTACATGGGCACTGAATTCAAAGAAAACACAAATGTGTAGCAAAACCCATTTTGCCTGGCCCCCCTTATTGTTGTGGCCTTTCACATTTAAAACAATTTAATTTGCTAATGAAAATAATACAATGTGTGTGGTATTGAAAAGGTCAAATTAGCAACGTTGTTATGTAGTAAATAGAATCCCTCTTCAGGCTGGGCCTTGCTTAATCAAGGAAACATTGCTGCCTCTTCACCACATCGTGAATTCAATACACCATTTGTGTGGAATATAACAAGCGTGGTATCTGAAGCGGCCGGTATATTGCTGAATTCTCCGCCAGACATGAAAGCATAATCAAATAAGAAAATAACATGGTTGCCACCAAAGATAAACTACTTTAGTTTATCCATTTCATTTCCGAGCAGGTATCCCTTGCAAAACACTCCCTCTCCAAACACACAGGAGGACACACTTATCGGCAGTCAGGTGTCATGGCAAAACACTGGCCAAACACGGGAGATAGGGACTCAAATGGAACCAGCACTTGTCAGCTAAGATGGATCCCAGACACAGAATATGCTTGGGAAGAAGAGATTAGATAAAAATAACAGAAACCATCCAAGCGTCTTCAGGGGTGTGTAGGTGGCTGATAAAGGATTCAGATTTATGTAGCCCTACTAGAGGAAAAGAGCTAATATTATGTTGCTGGAGACCAAAAGCAGGGCACTGGTTGAGTTTACTAAAGTACGTTCAGCAAAGGAGAGAGAGTGAAAGAGCCGTTGAGAGATAGCGAGGGGTTAATGACAGACAGGAAATTAAAAGTTGCGTCTGTTTGCCGAGAGTAAATGTCAATCGTGTGGTATGAGATGCACCCATTGCATAGAGAGAGACAGCTTTTGTTTTTGTCCTTCAACAGTAATAGTGCATCTCCCACCCCGCTGCCTTTGTTCCCAGATATACACTGTTATACGCCCCCCCTTAGGTGTGATCTGCACCCCCTCCATCATCCAGGGGAGAAGATCAAAAATCATAGGGGCTGACAATAAATAAATCAGTGCAGATGGAAAAAATATATAATATAGAAACATCGTAGGCTTGTATTGCCAAGACCCCTCTCTCTCGCTTTCTCTCTAATAATTTGTGAGACATTTCTCTGACCATTTTGGTTTGTAAAATTGAGTAACAATAACTGTACATAGTTGGCTTAGCCTTTATCAGTCCAGTATTTCGAATAATTCCTCTGTGATGTTTTAATATGACCCTTGAAACATCGAGCAGATCATTAGGCTCCATCTACTTCAAACGCTCAAAAATAGGCGGTGCACCTTTGAATTGCATAGCTTTTTCTGGCAACTCTAAATATTTTACTTAAAATATAATTTTGCACTGAATAATTTATAATAAATATGCAAAACACACCGTACCACAACGTTGCCCTTCATGGTTCCGCGCAATGGCATGACATTAAGTGTCACCCTGAATGTCAAAAGATGCCTCAGATTTGAGACACTACGTGCGCTGACTTATATGGGTAAAGAAACAACAAACGACCTGCATGTAGTTGCTTGCCCCTGTCATCTCTTTATGCTGACACGAGACCTGAATGATCTGAGCCACAAACTCTGACAGACAAAGACGCGTTGAACGAGTCAAGGTTGTTTGAATTCTCCCACCGCATGAGTGCAAAGGGGTGGGAGTCGTTATTGCGCTAGTTGCCTGCTCGTCAGATATGACAGCCCCACGTGATTATACAGATAAATGGGGAATATTTTAATCCTGACAGCTAAAACTATGAATCAGAATGTATTTACCTCAACTCAAGTTTTTTAGATATATTTTCAGGCATAATAATGCTTTATTTGTTATAGACGGTGAAGGATAGATAAGAGTTTTTGGACAGTGGGCAGCTTCAAACACATAACACAGTGGCACACGTCTACTGTACACAGCAGCCTGGACTGCTGGACCACCCTAGTTCACAGTCACTTGCAAATATAAAGGGTACATTTAAGAGGAATGTTGTACATTCCTAACACCTGCCAACTTGTGATTTCATTCAGGGGTGCCCTTTACATTTTGGACACCTCTAATAGAGATGTCAGCAGTATAATGTGTCTAATTGAGTTGCCATGCCCGCTGTGTGGGTACCGTATAAAATAGGTACCGTTTAACCTCAAATTTACACTACAAATTCAAGCGCATCCCTTGTTTTTGGCGGCCGATGTTTATATATTCTGAGATTAGTGCAACTGGTTTACTTACCTAGTTGTCTTTTCATTTTTATAGGGGACCTTGTAAACTGACAAGGACAGCTAGAGCTTTGGAGTATGTTTCTGAAAAGCTTCATGAATTAAAAGTGCATCATGATGCATTTCCGCTATTATTTAAGTTCACGCTTTCGCCTGATTTATGATGGCAAAGTCTTTTAGAGTGTGGTTACTATTGAATGTAAATACAGAGGTGTACAAGCTTGTCTTGATCTTAGACATGAATTGATGAGCCTAGTCTGGTAAAAACAATCATGATTTAAGGTCGTAAGCTTTTGTCTTCCTGTTTTTGCGAACAAAGGTGGCGTTAAACAACAGACAGTTTTACGTGTGGTGGAAGGCTGATGAACGGTACAGCCTGGCTTTATGATGGACATACCATCAGTTTAAAACAACTAATAAGATTTTCAGTGAAAACACTCAACATTGAAAATACAAAAAAGCTGTGTTCACTTCACACACGATTAACAATAAGACAGCAGTACCATCACAATCCTCATGCAGACAATTCTTAAATGATCTCAATTTTCCTGAATAGTCTGTTGTCTATGAGCAGTGACTGTGTGTAAATTAGAAAATAAACACAGGAAACAAATGTGATCTGCACATACACTGAAGGTTTAGGTCATTTTGACTGGAGAAAAAACGTCAGGGAAATGTCTAATCTGATAATAATTTGCCAGTACATTGCATTTCTAACCAATACAATGCCTTTTTCATTGGCCTGCGGTAATCTGGGGTTATGGTTTGCTACCTCCAATCCACATGTACTCCTGTACTATGAGTTAAAATCTGTCACACTGCTCATTCTGCAAAAACTCTCTCTTCAAAATGTCACCACTTTTTGTGCAACACAGCATAAACAATACATAATACATTTTATTAAAAATCTTTAGAGACCAAAACAATGAGTAGCATGGAACATTTAGTGGGGAGTCGGTAGCGTTCAAACAACATTCTAAACAATATGGTTACAAAATGTGCAACTCATTTTAAACTCAATGGTTAAAGTGGCTTAAACAAAGGGATACAATGGGCTGCATCTTTGCGTTGCTTTGTTTAGCCAGAATTTAATTAAAGGGAAACTTGACATCAGCGGTATTCTTCTTGAGCAGAGCCCTTAAAACATAACATGTTTTATCTAGCATTCACAGACTTGGGAGGAACAATTCCCTGGATATTCGGTCCTCACTTTTTGCCCACATTCCTCTCTCCCAATTGAAAATCCTCTGACTTATTTATTTATTTGACCCTTAAAATCCCATTACTATGTTATTACACTCGGCACTAGCATGGAGAGGACAATCCTGCTCAATAATGTGTATTGATCTTTGTTTATACCTTCAGCAATAATGGTGTGCTTGGCAGTTCTGCATAGTTCTCATCCATATTTCAACATTGAGCTCACAAGAAGGCTACTTTTCATTTCCTGTTACTAGATGATGAGCAAAGAAGTTCTTCACTTTATTTCAGTAACAGAGAAGCGGTCAGAGCAAAACTTGCAAGAATAGTGGGCGCCCCCTTAAGGGATCATTGCGTCACGTCTGGCCTTGAATACAAAACGTCCGGGGCTGTTATGCTCCAGTGCTGATCATGCTGTCCTTTTGTTGGTTCCTCATTGGTCTGAAGCAACACCAAGATTCTGTTTATTGTAGCCCACCTCATTACAGTCAGGTGGCCAATGTGGTTGCCATGGCGCACCAATTACGCCGTGTCCTTCGTGTTTCAATTATCATTCACATCCTGCCTCACACCATAACGACATGATTGTCTTATACAACTGTCATTTTCTCTCATCCCAGGCCTCGAGATCCCCCCTGGAAATTCATAATAAAGCCAGTGTTTAGGAGATCATACGACAGCACAACACAACTCTTCCAGCTGCCTTTCTGCTTTCTGGCTTCGTTTACAACAGGGATGTGACATGAATGGTATTAACTGAAAAGTTAATAGAGGCAATCTCATCTAAATAAGAAGAGATCACCCGTTTCAACAACTTATGCGTAACGACAGGTGAGTAGCAACACCAAATCGTACCCGTACAACTTGGTGTCCTTAATTTGTCATCGTAACCAACCATCTTAGTCCACCATCCCTAATTGCTACGGTGCAAAACACACAAGTGTTAGAGCTAGATGTCAATCCAGCAAATCAGGCTCCCACATTGCTTGTGTTATAAATCAACCAGAGCATTTAATTAAGGTAATGATGGACCCTTCACTCCGTAATCACAAAGAGTCGAGTTAACTACCTGGCAGAAAAGCCAAAGCCGATTCCTCATGAGAGACAAAGCGCAAGCAAGCACAACTAGACTCACATTCAAGTTAGGTAAGCAATAATGTCCAAGATGGCCACCTTTCAATACCCCCAGGTGCTAAACAAAAGCTGTGGATGAGTAGGAATGGTCCCTTTGGGCATTTCTCCCAGCCAAGCATGCACAGCCCATCAGTGCATATAGATGATTACCATCACCCTCTTCAGTATTCCCAGGATGCCCTGCACCTGACCTTCTGTTATGTCAATAACTGCTTTTCCTCTTTGTCAAACAATGCTTATATTGACGCAAAAAGGACCGCTTCATTCAGAATTAATAGGAGAAAAACTAAATTGATTTTTTGTTTGATTTTTTTTTTACCCACATAATTATAATAATACAATGTATCTTATATTGTGAAAGTAATTTTCTAAAGCACAATTCCAAGTAAGTATGCGAGAACTAGCTGGGAAGTAATCATGGATAGGTTTTGGAAACGCAGAGTTGGCCTAATGATTACCCATGTTGCAAAACATGTTTTTTCCTTGCCTGCTGTTAATAAGTGGGAAATAAGTGGGAAAACAATTAGTTAAAACATTTCATTAACCAAATAGACCTAAAAAGACCAATAGGCTCAACATTTCAAGGTGCATAAAAACTTTATTTGTTACTGTATAGGATCTCAAATAGCAATATACATTTAAACACATTTGGAACAATTGTAACAGTTAAAAAATCACCCATGGATTTTGGGGTCACACATTTTAAGTTCTTACCAAGATCAACATTTGTCAAACATACAGAAACATAAATGTCTTAGAAATGGAATGGATCATTTCAATGGAAAGCTTCCGATTCCCATCAGTTGAGTAGCCAGTGACTGTCATACATAGTTGCAAGGTCATCATGCTCTCTTTACAAAAGGCCTATTCAATTCCCCATCATCTTTCAGCCAGATGACCTACTGGATATTAGTATGTATTATCAAGCTATTACAGCTAATGCCAAGCTCTCATTGTTAATCACCGGAGTCATAAACCACATTCCTTTTTACCACCCAAACCCATCAAACATCAGAGAAATTATTAATTTAAAATGTGATATGTTTATTATTTCCTGCCAAATGTGAAGACTCTAACCAATGCAGGCCCTGTCTGCTTGATATGTATCATGCAGCGGTGTCTTTAACCGCAGACCAGCATCTATTTAGCATTTTACGTTTATAGACGTTCCAACGGACACTGGCATACCCCAGACAACACTGCCAAATGTAGAATACATGAAAGTGATTAATAAAAGACATTTGTGAAAATCCCATGAAAGACTATTTGCAAAGACATGATTGGCAGATAGGCTTGCCTGCCTCGCTGTTGAGAAGCCACGGGCTCTCATGCGTGTGCTCATGCACACCGACACACACGCTTACATCACCCGCAGTACACTAACCCTAATTAGACGCGAGAAGGAAGTGAGGATGAGGGCTGGAATTTCCCACTATTGATTCTGTAGTATACAGTTACTTTAAGCCTTATGTTCTGCCTAGTCAATTATGTGCCAGTTTTGATAACAAGTCAGATTTATAGAATCACTGAGATTTCCAAAATGCTTTCATATTTCATGCTGCGGGTGAAATAGGTTTGTAGCTACCAGAATCTCAAAGCTACTATACGGTAGGCTTAGTAAGCTTTAGGTTAAATACCAGTGGTCATTAAAACAACTAATTCATACCAGTTCATGAATAATTTTCTATGTAAATGCCTCAAACTCCAATTATAAGCATACATTATTTATTTAATCATCTAATATCAAGATGCTAAAAACATTTACGTAAACAAACAATTTAATTGTTAATAGATGTCACGGGCAGTCAGTTCTTCAATCAATAAACTGCCTATGAAGCTAAATTTCTCTAGAACAATCTGTATGCCAAAAACAAGTTCCTTCGTTGTTTCTGTTGTTTTTAAATTCCAGATTTCATAGCTTGTAAACCGGCGGCCCCAAATGTATCAAGACTTGTTATTGTTATTTGCAGAAAGAAGATTTGGAAATCCAGGACACCTTGTGGGGTCACCGGGAACAGGATATTGGCTAAAGATTAAACGTACAAGTATAGACCTTGGCAGGACATTATTACCTCCCAGTGGTGTCCATTTTAGCACAGCCTCAATACCAGCAGGACACTGTACTCCTATAGTGTGAAGCACTTACTGGAACCACATCCTCTCAAGCAGCAGTTGCTTGGTAAAAGTACACATTTAAAGTCTGTTAAACAGCATTAACCACAGGGTTAGTTGTACCTGATCATAAGATGTCCTAGACTTGTTTGTATAAGTGAATGTTAGTAATAGAAGAAACCTTACTAAGATTTGAGAGTGTGTTTACTATATTTTAGAACACTACAATAGAACACTTGATTCATCAATGCATTTTGTACAGCATTGCTTAATCTATAGGTGGAGATCTAATGTGAGAAACGAGTTGAGTTATGCAAACACATCCATCGTTGCACACTATTTCTTCATATCATTCATTTCAGTCTTTCAAGGCTGAGGGTGGTACATTTCTAATGTGGTTTGTGAGTTGAAAAACTATATGGAACCTCTGCTCTAGTTCAATTCCTCACCATATTAGATCCATTTATTAAGAGGTGGCTAGCCATAACTGCTTAGGACCAGTAAATTAGTGTATGAAACACCCGTAAAGATATGGAATAGTCATAGGGCAAATCTGGCAAATTCCAGAGGAGCTCCAACTTTACACAACTGTGCCCATCTAACTTGGGACTTTTGAGGACAAAGGTTCTTGTTTGGTCAATAATGGGTCTTTCAATGTGAAACATTTTATATGTATTGTTGGCGCCTTGAGGAAGAATTCTAGCCGACCAAGCCCATTTATGTCCAGATTATCCCATACAGATACAAATGTGGGGATGACTGATTGAATGAAGTTCAATGTTATATGTAAATCTACCTACCACTAAATATAAGCCAGTATGACACAAATGCACTGTCTGAACATGTACAAATAACCGGCATCAACACAGCATCTCATCATGATACATCTGGTCGTTACTGAGAACTACTTTAAAAGATTTTGACAGGATCGTTAGCAATGGGTTCATCAGAGAATGTTTTGCCTATCCCCAGCTCAAATTATAGATCAATAAAGTGAACATTAGGATTTTAATAGGATCGACATTAGCTTCTGGCAAAAGCAGCAGTTATTTGTCCTAGGTCCACACAAACATACATTGCATAACACCATACATTAGTATACAGACACAGTATAAAGACATTTATGATGTGTACAACATATAAAATACAAAATATAAAAATATAAAATAAAATACAGATAGTAGAACTGTCCATTACGTTGAAGTCTAACATTTAAGTAAACCTTGAACAAAAAGGTTTAATTACAAGTTGCAACAGGGAGACACCCAAAGCACAGATGCCAAGCAAATGTTTTCATAAAAAATATAAAAAACATTCTGTAAACACATAACACAAAACATAATCAAATAATCCCAGAATATAACAATATCAATGTGGGCAAATCATTAATGTACGTCATTTAGTAGACACAAAATATTTATAGATCTTTTTATAGATCTGCGACTAGACTCAGTGAAAACCTTCAGAACTCAGGTATTTCTTTTCTTAATTTATTCACCTAAATTTGAGAGCTGATGTGATGCAAAGCTAAATAATATGGCCCATGGGCATTATTATTCATGCAGTGTTTAAACTGTTAAATATGCTTATAAAATGTTGGCAATACATTAGTTTACAGTTAGTTTACATGCCATTATGATTACATTAAAGTGTCTTATTAGTAAAATATAAGTTGCAATCAAACTTTAATCAAAAAATTGTATTCGTTATGAAAAGATAAAATATTAAGGTCTCTTATCCAAAGGTCGCTTTAATGCGGGATTATGCATTTTTCACAAGGAAAAAATGCACGTTTATTGCCAATGAGGTTCATCTTCAAATTGCAAGTATGAACTTTTTATTGTAAATAGTTATCCAAACCTTGGTTACTGCCTTTCTGCATGGTGCAGAGAGTGCAGAAAAGCACTGAATAATGATCGTTCTCTTGATTGCTTTCACATTTTGTTACTGAAACCTATGATTTATTAAGACATAAAACTGAAAAATAGAATCTCTTTCAAAATGCACACTTTTTTTCTTTATAGACTGTATAGAAAGTACCAGTGATAATACGCAGACTATCCATACTACATCCATATTACATGCGTGACGGATATTGGTATGTCCCAAACCGGAGTACGCTGTAAATAGTGCCATTTGGTCTACTATTTCCAGTATATTTACAAAGAATGCAACAGTGCACGCTTTTTAGGGTAATAAAGACCACAACTCATTGCTCAGATTCTCTCGTCTTTTTGAGAACTCAGTTATCGTCACCAATATTAATAGTTATTGCGTCAATGTTATTCACATATGAAAGAAAAACAAAGGTTGGGCCATGAAATGTACCACGCTAGCTATTATTATATTAGGGTATTCAAGCAGCCAGTGGCAATACAAAAAAAGCATTTTAACACAATGCTTAATGTGTCTAGATAAATATTCAGAGTAGGTTTAAAAGCTCGAAATAATTATCTAATGTCAAGACGCAATCTTATGTTGTTATAGTATATCCTAATACTAGTATACCAGCTTACAATATACCAAACAGTATGTATTGCACCATCACCCACAAAGTACATTCTTGCAGTAAATAGTACCTAGTATGCAAATTAAGACAGGACCACTATACTAAGTTTACCCGAAGTACTGTTAGTGTACTTGGGAGGTCTAGAAAATGAGGCATGCATTGGTAAGGTGGTTTTACCAAGTTTCCCTGCTATCTTTGCCTTTGGGACAGCAGGGACACCAAGGCGCACGGCCACAGTCAGGAATGGTTACAGCGGACCGAGTTCTGTGGGGAGGAACCACGTCAGATGGGAACCACTGGTGGACCCCTGGAAGGTGCTGATGTCACCACTACACATCAAATTGGCCTGTATGAAATAATTTGTCAGAGCTCTAGATAAGGACAACCTTCTAGTTCCTTTACGATTTCTTCCCTAAGCTGCCTATATACAACAAAGTATACACTATATGGCCAAAAGTAATTCTACATAGGCAAACATTGGAAGTACAATGGGTCGTACTGAAGAGCTCAATGACTATAAACGTGTCACTGGCAAAAGATGCTACTTTTTGCCACAAGGTCAGTTTGTGAACTGACAACACTATCTCTTCAACCATACATAGAGCTGGCGAATATGACTAAAAGTTATGTCGGTAAAACGGGGAGAGAGAAGTGGACAGGAGATAATACAACTTTACCAGAGTCAAGTACTGTATCTATACTTTGTCGCGCTCGCCAGACTAGTTGAGTAGGGGGCTGATTCCATGGGCCATTATATAACGTGAATGTCACTG
>JACXGK010007370.1:0-25520 GCA_016801125.1 Novumbra hubbsi | reverse complement strand
CCCGGGCGAAAGAGAGAGCGCCAAACCCAACCTGGTCTCATCACCCCAACTATTCCCCTGGCCAACCCCCCACCAAGGCTCTCTGCCAATCACCAGGATGCACGGCCTCCGCACCTACCAGGCATCCTGGGGATTGGCAGACAGCTGTTTGACAGACACACAGGTAACAGTCTAACCTAGAACCCCCAGCTGCCTGTGCTGGTCGCTACAATACTAAGCATTTTTACGTTATGTTTAGTTATTTGAATACATAAAAACTATTGATTTAATATATTTTAGTTCCATTTTACTTAAAAATATGGCTTTATGTTTATGAGGGAGAATAATCATTTTTTGACTGTCTTTTTTTTCTATTCTTTTACTATCAGTAAACTACTTCAGTGTCATATTTTTCTATAGTGCAAGTAAACTACTGTAGTATTGTTTTTTAGTGAACAGCACAACTACATGCCAAGTATACTTCAACTTCCTGTATAAGGCAAGAATACTTAGTTATACTTTTCTTAAACCTTTAGCTCCCTCCACAGATTAAGGTCTAGAGACTGGCTAGGCCACTCCAGGACCTTAATGTGCTTCTTCTTGAGACTCTCCTTTGTTGTCTTGGCTGTGTGTTTTGGGTCACTGTCATGCTGGAATACCCATCCACGGCCCATTTTCAATGCCCTGGCTGAGAGAAGGAGGTTCTCACCCAAGATTTGACGGTACACGGCCCCATCCATCGTCCCTTTGATGCGGTGAAGTTGTCCTGTCCTCTTAGCAGAAAAACACCTCCAAAGCATAGTTTCCACCTCCATGTTTGACGGTGGGGATGGTGTTCTTGGGGTCACAGGCAGCATTCCTTCTCTTCCAAACACGGTGAGTTAAGTTGATGACAAAGAGCTTGATTTTGGTCTCATCTGACCACAACGTTCAGTCATTCAGAGGTTCATTGGCAAACTTCAGATGGGACTGTTGTTGAATTCAAACTACTTCCCCGAGTCCGAAATCAGAGAATGTCCACGCGGTCACATCTTTCCAAAGTAAACGCCTTTATTACAGATACATCTGGAGATCGTTCTCCACAGTACAGCCAAGAAGATCTGAATTTCTTTCACATCGGACACAGTTTTATGTAGCCCCCTCCCCACCCAGTCATTGTATAGAAATTGCTGAACGTGCTTCCTGTGTGGGCGTGTCCCGTCTTGCAGCCCCCATCTCTGTCCGTGGGGCCATCTGGTGACCTAAGGAGGTAGACGAGGAAGACAGTTGAGGGGGTATGCTGGCGCCAGGAGATCTGACCGGAGACATCTGCTAAATCGTGTTTACCTTTTCCTCTTCCTGGGTTCATTGTCCGCATCAGTGTGTGTTAAGCTAAAAGGCAATAAACCTGTCCTCCTATACACAGTTTCCTTGCCTTAATCTCTTGATTTATGGTCCTACTTCTGGAATGTACTAAGTAACATTTTATCACCCCAGCCTTGTTATCTCTTGAGTTTACCCCCACAGGCACGGTCTGTTTATAATAGCCCACCACACAGCTAATCTTTAATAAAATATTCCACACTGTACATGTGCTTTCTTGAGCAGGGGGACTAGTGGACGCTGCAGGATTTTAGTGTTCACAGCGTAGTGTGTTACCAATTGTTTTCTTGGTGACTATGGTTCCAGCTTCCTTGAGATCATTGACAAGATCCTCCCGCGTAGTTCTGGGCTGATTCCTCACCGTTCTTATGATCATTGAAACTCCACAAGGTGAGATCTTGTATGGAGCCCCAGACCGAGGGAGAGTGACTGTTTTTGTGTGTTTCTTCCAATTGCGAATAATCACACCAACTGTTGTAAACTTCTCACCAAGCTGCTTGGCGATCTTGTAGCCTATTCCAGCCTTGTGTAGGTCTACAATCTTGTCCCTGACATCCTTGGACAGCTCTTTGGTCTTGGCCATGGTGGAAAGTTTGGAATCTGATTGATTTCTTCTGTGGACAAGTGTCTTTTATACAGGTAACAAGCTGAGATTAGGAGAACTCCCTTTAAGAGAGTGCTCCTTATCTCAGCTTGTTACCTGTATAAAAGACACCTGTGAGCCAGAAATCTTGCTCAAATACTTATTTCACTGAGCAATATGCAAATCAATTTATAACTCATTTGAAATGCTTTATCTGCATTATTTTGTTTTTATTCTGTCTCTCACAAAACCTACCATTATAATTATAGATTGATCATTACTTTCATTGGGCAAATGTACCAAATCAGCAGGGGATCAAATAATTTGGCCCTATCTTAGAATTAACTTGTTATCTGCAGTAATTTGCCATAAAATGGGATCTGATCCTCATCCAAGTCACAATAGTAGACAAACAGAATGTGCTTATGCTGATAACATACAAACAATTATAATTTCTGGTGTCTTGACTGAACACACTCCTTCAACATTCACAGTGCTGGAGGAAAAAGTAAGGGAATTACTAATTACTTCAACAAAATCTTATTGGAGTCAGTAGCTCACACACTTTGAGTCCAATTCATGAAATTAGTTTGGAGGTGTGGTTCAGAGCTACTTTGATTGATAAAATATTTTTAGATTGCGGTTTGTAATAAGCATCAACTGTTGTGAACCATGCCTTGCAAAAAGGAACTCTCTCAAGACATATGATCAAGAGTAGTTGATCTGCATAAGGCTGGAAAGCGATGCAAAACTATCTCAACGTGTTTAGGCATCCATTAATTGACAGTTATATTGTCTATAAATGGATACAGTTTAGTACTTTGGCTACTATTCCTAGACGTGGGAGCCCAGCTAAGATGACTACTAAGGCACAACTCAGAAGGAATACTCTGTATGTTGCAAAAAGGTCACAGCTTAACAACATCCAAACATCATCCCAACTGTGAAGTATGGTGGAGGGAACATCATGATTTGGGCTTGCTCAGGACCTGAACCACTTGCCATCATTGATGGAGGAAATTAATTCCCAAGTTTACCAAAAAATCCTACAGGATCATGTCAAGATGGCTGTATGCCAGCTGAAGCTTAGTAGAAGTTGAGTGATGCAGCAGGACAATGACCCTAAGACCCTAAGCATCAAAGTAAAGCCACTGCAAAGAAAATTTGCCATTTGGAGTTGCCCAGTAAGAGCCCAAACCTTAACCCCGTAGAGATGCTGTGGAGTGAGCTGTTTACACCATACACCCACCAAAGTAACTGACCTGAAGCAATTTTGTAAAGTGGAATGGTCAAAAATTACTCCTGGACGTTGTGCAGGTCTGATCCAGAGCTAACAAAAGCGCTTGCTTGAAGTCATTGCTGCCAAAGTAGTTTCAACCAGCTATTAACTCCAAGGGTTCAATTACTTTTTCCTCTAGCACTGTGAATGCTTAAGTGGTGTGTACGATAAAGACACAATCCATTATAATGGTATGTTTTTAGCTTAAGCATATTGTTTTGTCTATTTATGTGACTTAGATGAGGATCAGGTCACGCTTTGCCCCAAAATCAAACAAAATCCCAACAAAGAGATGGTGGATCAGACTGAGAAATAGGGTAAATAACTAGCTAAATGTACTGTGATGTTATACTAGCTATGACAATGTTGCTACGTACCTAATGTTACCTACTAGGCTGCTTGTTGCTATTCATCCTCAAAACCACCAGAAAAAAATAAGATGAATTGGCTACCACTTTGGTTAGCTTTGAAGCTAATTAAGTGCTAAGGCAGTGCCAAGACGGCTTGTAGTTAGCATCGTTTTTGGGCTCTTAGAAAAACGGAAATTGCGGTTGAAAGATTTACAACCGATTGCCCCAACATGGACATACAAATTGTTTCACCATCTTGACAAAGAACAGAATGTCTACATTTTACAATCATTTAGGGATCCTTAAAACAATGGATCTAAACAATGTTTTTTGCATCTGGAACCTCACTTTCTAAGACTCAATTGTATGATGCCTCAAGGCCTAGAGGGCCTTAGTACATGTCACTGTCAAAGCCAATAGTGAGCATTATCTTGTTTTCTCATGCTTGAATCTAGCTAGCTGGCAAGTTTTTGCAGTGAGTGCGCAAAAGGATGGCGACAGATATAAAATGTTATTGACATGTACACTCAGCACAACAAACACCCAGATGTCTTGTTAATCTTAATATATTTTTGTTGTGTGTTTTTTTTCTTTCAGGATTTTAAAAGGTTTCTCATGGAAATTGATGGGCAGAAGATTCAAGATGTGTTATTGTCTGCTTCTGAAATCTCTTACACCTACAGCAACAAAGTTCTACTTATGTTGGACGGGGAAGAGTACACTTATCTGCAAGCAGAACAGGAGTATAGTCGAGATCTTCGTAATTCAATAATGGTCAGAGAGGTTTGTATACACAACTATTCGTGTCTCGCAACCGTCAACAGCGGCACTGTTGTGAAAATATTTGGTACAGCCTCAGAGGATGGACACATTCTGTCTGGTTACTCTGGTTCATCACTGGCAAATCTAATGCTGAGATCATCACTTAGGGCAGCATCAGTGTTTTCCATTGATATCAATACAACTTCTGAATTTGACTACGACTTCCTGAGGGTTTTTAGATCTCATGACCACAAGGCTGTCTTGGAAACCACCGGCCCAGAAGGTTGTCTGACCTATCAAATCTTGGATCACACGGACACTGTGGTAGAGTACCATGCTCCCAAGAGACCCATTGATCACACCACCCAGTATGACAAGCAGCACATCATTATATTGGAAGATGACCCTGTTGTCAGGGAAGCTGCTACATTTCTATATGAGAAACATCCTACTGTGACCTCAGTGTACATTCTGGAAAATAAACGTCCCAAACTGATCAAAGGCGACCCCCTGCCACTGTCTAAAGAGAGCAGACTGGTCCTTGTAGGTCATGGAAATAGAGACAGTTCCGGTAAGATGAGGCTTGGAGGGTACAATGCTGAAGATGTGGCTATAATAATTGAAAATACTGACAGGACTGGTGACTATATCAAAACCACAAGTGTGGTGGGCTGTGAAGTTGGGTCAGATGAAGATTTTAAGATAACCCTGTTGAATGAACTCAGAGACAAGTCCATTAACACAGAAATACACCTAAAGAGCTCTATAGTCCAGGTCAGTCACTCTGGGGAAAAGATATCAGTCGAAATTACCCCCGACGGATTACAAAGAAGACATAAGGATGATAGCAAGAAAGTGGTGGCAACATTAGACCGTGATGGACGTGTTGTCACTAGGGAACAGTCCATGGACAGGGGGGAGAGGGTTTTTTTTTCAAATGAGGGAAATTTTCTAGGGGGAAAAGATAAAAATAAATTCAAAATCACACAGCCGAATCCTAACCATCCCCAAAAATATGTTGAGGATTATGCACGTAACGGAAATGAATACATAGACTATTTAGAAGCACTGACCTGGGCATTTTTTAGCCCAGATCAGCATCAATTTGAATCCCCTACAAAATTACAGTTGGTTCAATGTTTGGTATATGATGTTCCAAATGAAGTTTTAAAACCGATTAATAATATAGAGGGTAGTTATTATGAAATAACATCTGGTAAAGATGTTTTAAATGTAATTTATCACCAAGCAACCGTTGAAGAAAATTCTCCAACATACCTGATGTTACATGACTGGATTTATAAGGTAGACCACCAAACTTTATATGTGTATTTAGCTGGAAAAAAGGTTGTCAACGAGATAGATAAGGAAATGATAGAAAAAGAAGTTCAGTTGCAAAGTAAAAAAGAAAAATATACTGATATAAGTCCAAATATTAATCAAGAAACATATCCCACATATCTAGAAAATATTTTCAAAGGCAAGGCTGTCGAAACATTTAACAAGCAACCATGGTATGGTACATATTTCTTGGCATCAGTAATATCAGAGTCCTCCAGAAATTTTCGTACATTTCCTTTGGTTCTGATGGCCTTAGACATGGCCAAGAGCAAACTCTCTGATTTTAAAAAGGAAGGGATAGAATTCCTTTTTAAAAACCATCCAATGTTAAGAAAAGGTTCCTGGGTGAATCCAGGTCTCAGAGGATTTCAAGGTTCAATCTCACACAAAGAATCAAAGAAGAAGCTAAAAATAGAAGAATTACAAAATAATCTTAAAAATCTAATAAAATGTGAGAACTGTGTGGTTGAAAAATGGCTGAACAAGATACAAATTGAGAACAAACTATCAAATATTAAAAAGAAATCCAAGATTAGCGCAAATATCTACAACCTTGCACAATATTATATAAATGGGCTTAACCTTGATAAGGTTAAATTCCAAAATACTTATGAAGATTTCTTACAAAATGCCAACCCACCAAAAAACAATCAGGCCACTGGATTTTTGTGTGGGGAAAATGATGGCTCTGTGACATCAGCAGATCTGCATTCAGCTTCAGAATTAGAACATTCACTCAAACTCTCTTCATATTCCACAAGATCATCTTTATTATATGCCGATCAGATTCACAGTCATTTAAGGACAGAATTTGGTGACACAATGAAGGAACTAAGTGCCAAAGAAGGCAGTATTAGGCTGGAGGATGGACAATTTCAATTCAAACTCACTTCCAAGAACAATCCCCTAGAACCTATTGAATTTAAGATGACATTGAATCCAGAGGGAAAACTATATGAAGAGAAGATGTGGAAAAACATTGATGCCAGTCATGGGCAGGAGATTCCAGAGGGGACTCACCCACACCAGGTCTCAAAGCACCTGGAGCGTGCAGGGAAGGTTATGGGAACAGTAGGATTCATGTTGGGGATGCAAGGAGCTGTTCATGCTTTTGAACGGGGCGACATTGAGCAAGGTACAGTAGCCACCTTACAGACAGCACATGGAGTCACAGAAATGACCTTGGCTGCAATTGGAAAAAAGGTAACTCAGTATTCAGAGCGAGGGGCAATGAAAGCCATTGTATCAATAATGAAAACCCCTTTGGTAAAAGGCTACTTAAAAGTTGTACCACTAATTGGGATTGGGTTTGGACTTTACAGTATTGTAGAAGACTTTAAGAGGAAGGATGCATTGGGGAATATTGATGCCGCAATTGATATTACCATAGTTTCATTGGATGTTCTTGAATTTGTACCAATCCTGGTGCCTGTAATTGCTCCAATTAACTTTGCACTAAATACCATTCGTATGGGTTTTGATTATATATATCTCGATATTCAGAAAGAACTTCATCATTTACCACCAAATGCTACGGGTTTGGAAAAGACAGGAGCAGTATTGATAGGCTTTACAAATGGATTTGAAGATTTCATAATTGATGTGGGAAGCTTTTTTTTTACCATTCCTTATCATGAAATTGAGGAGGGACGTAGGCTTGTTGAACACATTTCGGATCCCCAAAAGTATTATAGTTTTTTAGAGGATAAGAAAGGGAGAAAGACAATCGATTTCACAGCTGGTGCAACTTCATGGAACGGAGGGAATATTACTTTCTGTCTCTCAGATATGGGGCAATCAAAGTTCTGCATGAAAATATTTATATCCGAAGATGTGGACATAAAATGTTGGATTATTGAAACATATGGAACCAAAGATATTGTTCTAGGCATTGGAGAATCACATGGATTAACTTACACAAACATAGATCTAAAAATGTTTATGTTATTCAAAGTAGACTCTAAATCAGTTGTTTCCGGTTATGAGGTTTTGTCAGACACAAGATTTGGAAACTATTGGGGAAACAATGAAGCAAATAATTTTTTTGCTTTTCAGAAATCAGTTGAAAACCCCGCCGTTGAGGTCATGTTGAGCTATTACTACAAGCTTTATGGCAAAGACGGTGATGACATTTTCCATCTTGGACCTCAAAGAAGCTACGTAGAGGGTTGTGGCGGCAAAGACACTTTCATAATCCCTGACTTTGGAGGAAACACCATAATTAACAACTATGATCCCTTGAAATCAACTGATTTGCTACTTCTTGGTGTTAACTACAGTCAGATTTCTGTAAGCAAGTCAGGAAACGATGTCATTTTTACATACCTATTTGACCATAACATTAGAATTATCAACTGGTTTTTGGGAGACGAATATCGTCACATTGACATAATTTCAGGGGATGGAGTCCTGTTTGACATCTCCAAGACAGTGATATCTTCTGTCCAACTGATTGCTAGAAGTATCACTAAGATGTTTCAAACCCACGGTCAGACAGTGAATGCCTCAGAGCCACTTCTCCTTAGTGTTACTAATATTGTGGGGTCTCCTTTCAATGACACCCTAATCGGAAACAAAAATAATAATCAGATTGAAGGTGGAGGGGGTCAAGACCTCATGAGGGGAGGAGAAGGAAAGGACATATATCTGGTTCATGAAAGAAACAAGTCAAAGTTATTCATTGAAAATCAATCCAATGACAATGAAACAGATATACTGATAATAGAGGCAAACCTTCATGACTTCAAAACCCAGGTGATTGGAAACCATCTCAAACTCATCCCCTTCTCTGATCAAAGCTCTGATGTCACCTTAATGAACTGGTTCCGGTCAGGAGCTGATAGGCACTTGCTTGTTGTCACAAAGGATCTGGTCACTTTCAGCATCTCGGAAAACAAGGCTGTGTGTACACAGAGTGACCCTTTAAGAAGCAAATGCCTCAAAAGTCAGATACTAGATTACAGGGACTCCAGAGTTGCTCTAAATGTGGATCTACAGGAAGATGAGGCTTTCCAAAGTGTTACTGAGGTGCAAGGCTCAGACTTCAATGACATCCTCAAAGGGAATGTACAACCAAACACTTTTATACCTGGAAGAGGAAGAGACTTTCTTCAGGGGAGAGGGGGGGGGGACTTGTATGTGATAACTCCGGGTCAAGGGTTAAAAACTATTAATAACCACTCTCCAGATCTGGCTGTTGATATACTTTTTCTGAAAGAACAATATAATTTAATCAAATGTAAGTGTAGTGGACAAAACATTAATCTTTCCATAAATGGCTCAGCGGAAGTCTTATTGAAGGGCTGGTTTCACTCAAAGTACTCGCAACATCTCCAGATCAAATCAGCTGATGGAATAACATTTCAACTGGAGTCCAATACCAGCAGTTGCGATCGCACCTTAAAGTTGCCTCAGTCGGTCGATTTCCGAAGGGTTGCTGGACATGATGTCATGATGATGAATAACAGGGAGTTTGCCTCGGTGGTGGAAATGTATGGCTCTCCTGGTTACGACGTCATGGTAGGAAACAACCAAAATAACATTTTGGATCCTTTCACAGGAGGTGGTAGCATGTCTGGAGGTAATGGGGAAGATAGCTACATTGTAAAAACTGGATACGGAAGCAGAATTCTGATCAATAACTTTGCTAAGGATGAAAGAATGGATACTTTGTTGTTTGAGATGGACTTCCTCTCTGGTGGTCAACTCACAGTTAAGTCTGACGAGCAAGATGTACTGGTGAGCACCTGTACAAAGGGACACAACATGCAGGTCAGATTACTCAACTACAATTATGATCAACAACACCAACACCTTTACTTCCAGAGCTCTGATGGTGTACATTTTTTTATAAAATCTCCAGTACGAGACCAAACCCGTGGTTCACAAAAGCCTTGGATCGAAGCTTTCAAAGTGACAATGAAAGGACAACTTGGAGACTGCCGCTTGGATCTGAGTTCCCAATCAAATCTGTCACTGGTTCACACGGTGCAGGGCTGTCCCCGTCAGTCCAATCACATTACAGGTAACGACCAGGGGAACGTACTTGCAGGTGGCCTCAAGGACGATGCACTGGATGGAGGTGCCGGTCATGACACCTTGATAGGGGGCCAGGGTAACGACATCATGATGGGGTCCACAGGAGATGACACTCTTTATGGAGAGGAAGGGAACGACACTATGGTCGGCGGCTCAGGTTCGGACACCTTTGTTCCTGGACCGGGGTCCGACCTAGTGGACGGGGGCCCGGGGAGAGACACCGTGCTGTACCAGGGAGATCATCAGAAGGGACAGGGCGTTTACGTCAACTTGCTGAGCGGAGAATGCCGACAGGCGGATGCCGAGGGAGACGTCTTGAAGGACGTGGAGAATGTGATTGGCACCATCTACTCAGACGTCTTGGTGTCTGGATATGAACCCGCCCTACTTAAAGGCTCTGATGGCAATGACATCCTGGTGTCCCTTGTCGGAGGGGACTACCTGATTGGGGGAGACGGAAGTGACATCTACATGATGGTGAACCACCATGGCTCGATCGTCATAGACAACTGTGCCCTGGACAACTCCCCGGACGTTTTGTACCTGCGCCCTCTGTCTGAGAGGTCCGTCCAGTGTTCACATCTGCTTGGCGGAGTGTCTCTTACGTTTTATGGACTGGACGGCGCCACTGTGGACATTGAGCTGCGTAACTGGGTCAACCACAGCCACGAGTGTGGCCACCTGACGCTTGTTCTCAGCGAGGGTGAAGTATCTGTGGATAAACTGCTGCAGGAGTGTCAGGCCAGACTTCATTTGCTAAAATATATAGAGACGTTTGTATTAATCCTTCTTCTTGCCATTTTACATGGCTTTATATTGGTAGTGCCTTTTATTCACAGAAAGAGGAAGTGGGAACAGACTGGGAAACACTCTGACACAGACACAGAGAAAGACTTGAGGGAAGTGGATGATCAAAGGTCTGAGGAGGAACAGGAAGAGGAAGAGGGGGAGGAGAAGGAGAAAACTGAATGAGAACAAGAGGGATTCAGTTGCCCAGGAAATGTCAAAACCATAGATATAATTTTGAAAACAGTATGAGGAATTAATAGATTAATAAAGAGAAAAACTAAAAACGCTGAATAAAAATCTACATTTTCTGTGTATGAAGAGGCGCAACTCTAAAAACCGCTAAAGTCTATAACATTCACCATGGCTTTAATTGAAGTAATAACAAACCCTCTCTGCTTAATATAAAAAAAGATTTAACTGATCCCGCTGCAATGAACCTAACCACAGCATCATAACCACTGGGAATAACACCAGTGTTTATAGCAAAGTGCTTTGTCTACTGCTTTTTTGAGCGTCTTGTTATGTCTGTTCTCTGTGTTTTATTCTGTTTGTTTTTAATCATTATACCTGAACTGTACGTTTAAAAATGTTTACGCAAGGCCCAGCTGTAAAAGGGACCTTGGTCTCAGTCTGAATTTCTTGTTGAAATAAAAATGTAATAATGATTATAACAGATTGATATTCATAAATTACCAATTCTTGTTATTATATCAATATTGGTAATCTTTGCTGAGAGGAAAGTGTCTGTCCCAGGAAAGATCTGTTCAAATCAATACAATTCTGTTGTCTTAAAGAAATTTTTATACGAAACATTATGGGAGGTGTTATGGGGAAACTTGATTGCATTTATGATGTTCACATATTAAATATGAAGAACCACTAGGGTTATATTTATTCCGACCCTTGGTCAACACCAAACATATATCACTAACCCTAACCCTTTGTCAACACAAAACATATTTCACTAACCCTAACCCTTGGTCAACACCAAACATATATCACTAACCCTAACCCTTTGTCAACACAAAACATATTTCACTAACCCTAACCCTTGGTCAACACCAAACATATATCACTAACCCTAACACTTGCTTAACCCCAAACATATACCACTTAATTACAAACTTCAAGATGCATTCAATTTGATTTATATATGATAATTAATAATGTAATTTGCCTCATCTGAATGTCATGAATTATTTAATTTGCCAGAACCCATTCATTTGTAAAAAGAACATTCAGTAAATGTTCTTCCTTAATTCTTAGAAAAATTGTGTTTTGGGATGTATTTTTTTACAATCACCAAAAACAAAAACTTTAAGGAATGAAGGAATGTTGATATTTTAAAAAAATGTAGAGTCACTGAATTTGAGTACATTCATTTTATACTTCCTTCTGGTTTCCATTTGGTCCTCCGTGAATGCATGTTCTAAGCACATTCTAGAAACATTACTCTGTGTCAGGAAAAACTGCAAAAAAATAGAGAGTGTAGATATAGAGTAGAGGTCAGTGCAAGTAATCTCTTTAGTAATTTTTTTAAATCACGTAAAATAAAAAAGTGCTTGATATGAAATAGTGAAGATGTAACACATTATTTTTCAATGGATTATTACATTGATTTATTTAATGAAAACAAAAGGACACCATTAAAGTCTTTAATAAACTGATATGAAACAGGTAATTCCAGTGGCCGATTGCTCCTTATCCTTCTTGACGGATTCTCATCAGGAGCAGACATTGTCAGGACTGCATACAGGCACATGGGGGCCATTCACACAACTCACATTATGAGTTGACGTGATGAAAAACACACACGTTGGAACAACCTGTGACTTCAATTGTTTTCTTTGACTTTTACTGTGAGTTTGAATCTAGCCCTCAATCGTTTGGTGATTTCGTAAATGTTGGACTCTTTATATGCATACACACAACTCTCATTCAGGGAGATCAGTAGAGGTTATGGGGGTGCAGCGTCATCAGGATATATTGAAATGTTTCGTCAGAACAAAAACTTAAAACTAGAAAAGGTACAATTCCGAGGAAATTGTAAAAGTGGGGTTGCTGTCGCAGCAGCTGTGTCCGGGGTCCAGCTGTGTACTGACAGTAAATGAACACAGATTATCCCCCAGTACTTAGCTGGCCAACTCCCAAATACAAAAACAAAGATATGTCCAATTAGCAAGCTGGCTAAAATACAGAATATCTGGCAAAAAGGTATCAAAATAACTTCAGCCTTATGTAGTGTATGCTTAGTCCAGCACACTAACAGCACAATGGAACACACAAGGCTAGGAGGGAGCAGTGAGGATGTTATACAACTAGAGACCAGGATGAAATAATTATAATAAGTAGTAAAAATACAAGTTTACTCCAAAATGTAACATAGATATAAATGAATAGCTGAAAATAAATAAATTAATTTCAATTATAAGCTATTACATTTTGTTTAGTCACCTGGGTGCACCCCTCTTATTCTTTTGCAGTGGAACATCTTAAAAGAAATCAAACTACGCAAGTAAAGCACACACACAACTGTCCTACCGCACAGGTGGGGTGATCAGATCCCACACACACAATAAACAGAATGAAATGTTCCTAAGCACTAAGTCTTCTTCTTAGATAGTCTTCATTGGTAGGCTCGCCATCAAACGCTTCAATCCCATTATAAAAACCTGACCTGTGCAAAGGCCAACACTTAACAGGCCAACACTTAAATTCAATTCATGGATTATCTACCTAATAGCAGAAAATAAGTACGAAATCGTATGCATACATATTCTTTACCATAAGAAGTGATTCATGAAATACAACTATCAAATAGCGTTGACTGCAACAAAACATCCTACGTGGCCACATATTGCCTAGTTAGGAGAGGAACCATGAAATGGCGTCACACTTTACATGAAAGCACTACGCTACCGAATGTCTCATTGAGTCTTCATCAGTCATTTTAGTACTATTACTATTGTTTAGTCCAAAACTTGTTTGGCACAATTGTATTCATTATAACATTATATTTTGAATATTGGAAAAGATCGCTAGACTTCTATCTTTAACCAGTCCAATGCTGTGTTTTTGTGGTCGAGATTTGGAACGCTTACACCATACAGAAATACACAAACGTCACACTTTGCAGCAGACTGTCTCATATAAGGTGTTAAACCAGTAGGCTTCTATCTTGAACCAGTCCGGAGAAATGAATTGAAATGCAATGGGTGCGCTTTGACGTAAATTTGCGACAAAATCAACAAGTGGTCTCCTAACAGAAACGAATAAACAGTCTCTGCACAACAATGATGCGATTTCTATTTTTTTCTTTAAGGTTTTTCTTAATACTTCAGCTAGTTATTCTAATATTTCGTTCAGTATAGGGAAATCAATCTAGTGAGGATTACTAAAATGACGTGTCTTCAAAAATGCTGCTAGCAACTTAAACTGACTATATGTAATTCAGGGGCGGTAAAGTAACTATACTTTTAGATTTCACAGAATGTTTCTTTATTATGTGACCTGTGTTACACTTACCTTTGACAAAGTAAGTCCCATGGTTGAAGTCAGTGCCATTTCATTGACACTCCATAAACAGCCCTGTAGCTTGCTAGCATTACTTGCAAAGTTCAGATCCGGCAGCCATTGGCATGGTCTTATTCTGGAAAGTTTGTTTACATCAGTTGCTAGGCAACACACGTTCAGTGTGGCTAACTACCCTTTAGCCAGTGAGTCTAAGTTTTTTGCCACAAAAACGTCAATATTTACTAAACCTTGCAACAAACCGTCCACAAAACAATAGCAACGCAATCGGAAACAAGACACACATTTTGATACCTGTCTCCGTAGGTCAAGAACTGTAGGAGGAATTAGGGTGGCTATAATTATTAAGTTGCTCCCCCATTTATTAAGCAAACATCCCTCTGCCACCCCCCCCCAGCTCATCCACTACCTTAAACAGACTTTAAAGTAAATCCACTTAAAAAACCCAAATAAAATAACCCTTTTATTACTTTTATTATTTTATATTGATTGCATTACGTTGTATAATCTTTATTTCTGTTAGGACCCCAGAAAGTGTATCATCTGCATAAGCAGCAACAAATAGAGATTCCAATAATATAATAAATAGACTACTACAAAAACAGCAACTCTTTGAATTAAGATTTAAGTAATAATATATTGTTGAAATCAATTAAATGTCATTAAATTCAAAGCAAATCATCAGCAAGTTTTTTCTACCCTATTAAGTATCTGCTTGAATTTAACACAGTTCAATTTCAGCATTGATATGTCATGTGTTGAAATGAACAGCAGATGGCCGTAGTGACTTGTTAAAGGCTGCGACACAGAGCCAATCACACACTTCAGCCATCCTGTAGATCCAGCGGCCTCAAGCGTTTAGAGTAGCTGGTGATTTGTAACCCTTATCTAGGTCTAGGGTCCTTCTTGGGATTTAAAATCCGTCTGTCACTACCTTGACATTTTCTTAATAGTAGGAGGATGTGCTTTATATAGTGAATTCTGAAAAACCTTAACTAAAAGAAGGATTAATAGAAAACATTGCTTCCATTAGTATATTTGTGAAATTGTGTGCATAAATATAAAAACGTGTAGTTGTTTTCAATTGAGAAAAACATCATACATCAAATTCGAATATCCCAAGAGGTTCACAACCACTATAGGTTGTTTATAGTATGAAAATATAACATAATAAACTGAATATAAACTTTTCTCAGATCTTTTTCTTTCAGAAACTCTAAAATATCAACCAACATGTCAATTTGGGGACCCTGTTTCTGATTCTGATTCTGGGTCTAAACGTGCCACATCTGATATTTTTTAAAACGTTTTTGCTGAACTCTTGTGTTTTTGTGGTCGAGATAAGAAGGCTTCTACTTGACAGAAATACACAAAACGTGGAAAAAAACTGTACGCTTCAAACTTGAACCAGTCCGGAGATGTGAATAGAAATGTAACGGGTGCGCCTTTTAAGGGTTTCAGACTTATTTTCGGTATTATAACCCAACCGCATGTAATACTTATTCATAAAGTATCCTTCATAGTTTTTGTATCATAGTTATAGCATTGAGTTTCCTGTTTCATTTGGTTCTTGCAACATATTTATTACAGTAGTGGTCTAATGATATGCCAACAGTAACACTTTTTCATTAAAAAAATTGACGAATGATAAATAATAATAAGAGAATATAAATGTAGCATTGCAATGGACATAGACGTATAGACCACAAACTACACAGCTCTATGCATCAAGTAAAAAAACTTAAGAAAACAACTACAGGGCGATTTTGTTGCAAACTAGTTTGTTGAAGACAAGCTCACAATATTTTACGCGGATTCTGGTTGTGTAGCTGCACTGTCAGTCTTCTGAAAATAACGCCCCTGTGTCCCCTTCTATCCTATTGCATCATTGAAACCGCGATTACAGAGATAGACCTTTTTTTCCTGCCGGCCTGCCCACTATAAATCCTCGCGTCGTTCTGCAAAAAATCTGAAGACGAGGAACTAAATCAAGTGCCTCTTTTTCCACCTTGTGTTTGTCGGGGCAACTAGGAATTTCAATTTGCTGATGCACCATCAAGAAAGCGGTTGCTTAGACCACTGGTTGATCAGGTCAGTATACCTTTTGTTCTAAAGAGGCCGTGTTTTATCCGCAGTTTTCCGCTAATTTGGCCAGGTTTAGATGGATGCTACAAACATGATTACATGACGCGCTACACGATGCGTTGCCTTGCTGCAACGTTATTGTGACCGACCTCGTCGTTGTCCGATTGCTTGTTTCATTCTTGAGAATAGACAACGTTCGGTTTTATGTGGCGCCTGCAGCCCACGCCTGAGTATACTCTGGTACGCAGCTGCCGGGTTAAGCTTTTAAAGCCGTGAATTTATGAAGGGATTTATTATACTTATGCTGCCGTCATGGTTAGCCGTCATATGTCCTGCGTTATTTAGCCTCTTTCCCGTGTTTTACCTGCAGAGATGATACAGCATTGACGCTAAAGGCACACGTTTCATGTGGTGACACGCCGACTGTAGCCTGTTCCTACTAAACGGATTACCCGCAATCTGCTGTCCGATGGTATTTGTTAGCTCTGTGATGCAGGGCTTTATCCTCGAATTGTCTGCTGTTGTTATATTTTCAATGCTTCATTTTTCAGACAAACACAGGTGTGCCCCGAAGCCTCCAAAATGATGCAAATTAGCAGCGACCCGGCCAGCAACAAGAACTCCCTCCTCAACGTGATGCGCCGCTTCATCGCGGCCACCAACAACATGGACGAGACCATCATGGTGCCCAGCCTGCTGAGGGACGTGCCCCTGGAGGAGCTGGAGAGCCAGCCTCCTGCCGGGGCCATGGAGCGCAGCGTGGAGGCGCCCTGCCCCAACAAACAGAGGGACATGTACGAGCACTACCTGCTCCTCAAGTCCATCAAGAACGACATGGAGTGGGGCCTCCTGAAGAGGGAGCTGAGCGGCGGGGCCAGCTTCCTGGAAATGGCTGTCAAGCAGGAGGAGCAGCGGTCACAGACCGGGGGGGAGGCAGGTGACGAGGCCTCCGATCTGGAGGGCCAGTTCCACTACCATCTCAGGGGACTGTTCGGAGTGCTGTCAAAACTCACGGTACAGGCGGACCACCTCACAAACCGCTACAAGAGGGAAATCGGAGGCGGTAACTTCATGAGATAGGGGGGGGGGGCTCTGGCTGAACTTGAACTGCTTTGCTTCCAAAGGGGAAGTGGTGTTCTGGGCGGTCTCTTGGTCTTTGGTGCGACCGTGCTGTGGAAGACCAGGGCGTCTACCTTCTGATTTCTCCTGTGTTGCGTAGTGACACTTTACTCCCTCCCCGCCTTTTGCGTAGTTCCACTAATCACAAACCAATCTGATTGACGCCTGCACTTGTTCCTGAATGTGCGAGGTAATGAAATCAGATTCTTTACATGAATGTTCATCGGGGTTTCTTAACATTTTGTGTTTATTGACAGTTTTTGGTGTCATGGTTGGAGTCTAGTGTAATGGGCCCTGGTAATAGGAACTTCCCATTGTCTTAATTTCTAGTCCCCCCCCCCCCTTACTTTGATTCACTATCCTGTCTGTTATCCATGTCTTTTGTAAGTGTCTAAAGTGTTAACTAGGAGTATTTGGAATGCTGGTTGTTCTTTCCCTCCTAAAGGACACAAGATTGGTCTGGTTGAAGGGTCTTTATTTAAATAGAGTTCATGTTGCTCTCTAACCCTCCTGATGATACATGGTGTGCCTTGAATTTTGAACTCATTCAAGTCTTGCTCAGATGTCCTTGTCGTCCACATTGTCTGAATGGTTTAAAGGGTGCCCAGCACCCTTTTTGAAGTTGGAAGTATTGTAACACCACTGTATGTATATTCTTTGGATATTTTAGATCACATTTTTGTATTGGGCAACTCTAAATAAAGAATAAAACTTGTGTTTGTCTAGCCTTTTGTTCTCAGATTCTTTTAATTTTTTTAAGTTAAGGGTCAGTGTGCATCTGGTTTTCCTGTATGCAGCTTATTTGTATAGTGAATGTTTAAATAGGTTCTTCAATTTTGGGTATGCTAGTGTTGACACACAAGCTGTTGTGATATCTTGAAGGACTTTAAGTGATGTTTTGACATGCTCTAACATGGGTACTGATTTATGATAGCTCACAAATGACTGAAATGTTCATTCCAGTACAGGATTCTTGTGGGTGTGAAATTCACTTGTTCCCAGACCTGCCCAAATGCAATATTGTGCAAGTTTTGGATGTGTTTAAGTAGCACCACCCTAAGCCCGGAGACTAGAGACATTATCTTGGGTTTGGTTTAGTCCATTACAATATAGATCCTTGACTGTTCATAGTTCAGGGTGGCTGCTCAAGCTAATTCTGGCCGTTCTAGTGCTATCTGACGTGGATATGGGATGTGCGATGGTTCTACTGCCTCTGGCCAAATAACAATTGAAGCACTAGATCCTGGACCATTCCCAAATACAATACAATTTTCAAAGTATTACCTCTGAATCAAATCAGATCCAGACTATTTCTGTGAATCATCCACTCATGATGTGCGTCGCACTTATTATTTTTTTTTCAAATGGCCTATCCATCACTCTACCCCTCCCCTTAGCAACAGCTCCACCAACAGCAGCCAATAGGGAAACAAAGCTTTTTTATTTCTCTGGCGGGCACAGCAGTGATTGCAGAATGGCGGAGGATGTAGAAGGGGGCAGACTAATAAAGACGGCTCTGACCCAAGCTTAAGGTTATGCCTCCCAGACTGCAGCAGCGTAACATGTCCTTAAGTCCTCTCTGTACTGTTGATGCTCTCTGAAATATCCAAGCAGAGAGATTGCTGGTCAATTATTCAGCCCCCATCAAGTGAACTGGGTCAACCACCAATTGTAGGACAGCTGTTCATGTGAATGGAAATGTGGGTTTCTACACACTGCAACCGTGTCTGTTTACAAGATAATTATTTTTGTCCTGAATATTAATGTAGTCTATGGCCTGGTCACTGAAGGATTAATGATCGGATTAACAGCATATATAAACGTTTCTGGAGATGTCCTGTAGGGAATGGCTGCTCTCCCTCTCCTCACCTGCGTCCACGTCCTCTGGGCTGGTTGTACCACTTATCGTCACGGTCAGGCAGAAATCTATGCTAGACGGCTGTAAACCAAAAGTCACGTTCAAAAAGACTGCAATATTTCTTATCTACATCAGGTCTGTAAAAATTGGCCAGACGTTCGTAATACCCAACCCTTGGTACCGGCGTAGACGTTTTTTAAGTGATTGGCAAGCACTTTCCCTCTCTCGCCCTCTCACTCCCTCCCTCTCTCACCCTCTCCCTCTCTCACTCCCTCCCTCTCTCACCCTTTCACTCCCTCCCTCTCTCACCCTCTCCCCCTCTCTCTCGATGCGCTGCATGCTCTCCCTCCCCCAGAGTCGCTGTGGTTGGTGAATCTGCTGGCCAGGCTGCGGCCCAGCATGTCACGACGTGATCACCGAGACTTGGCCGGGATCCATCCCGTGGACTGGGCCCTGTCACACAGCTGCACAGGCCAGGCCGCCTTCGCCCTGCTGGCAGTTGGTCAGCTTTTGTAACAATTCAAATTTCTCTAAGATATTAACCTTTACAAGGTACAGCAGGCTGACGTGTGGCCCAGCTGATGATCTGAACCCGATTGGAGCTGAAGATCAAATTTAACATGAGATTGGACTCTGGAGTTCCTTGCTTAGTGGCACAGCAGTGGTATCTGCCTTTAACTGATTGGCATGGCCGTCCTACCTCTAGGCTGGTTCTGCTTTTATCAACTGCTTGCTTGGCTCAGTCCCCACCTCACTATGGAAACAAAGCTACTCCAAGAGTAAACATCTCCCTACTGAATATGTTTGCTTGAAACTTACCTGTGCTGTTCAATGAAACTTTAAAGTTCACATTAACAGACGAGTTAGAGAAAAAAAATGTATCAGGTTTTCGAGGTCCTCTTGTCAACCAGGAAGTAACCGTTGATTCCAATTCAAAATGGTGTTTAGTGTTCCTGTTTAGTATACCGCCTGACTGTTTATTGTCAGTGTTGCTAGGCATCGCTATTACGTTAAATAAATCAAGTGCTTAAAGCTTCAGACTCACACACAACTGCCCTGTCGCTTAGCCTGACAATACACAGTCTTGTCCTGCACAACCTAATGACTAACAACATGCTCTGTCAAGTCATTATTAAGATTCCTGGCTAGCAAAAAAGATTTAAATTGTGAAAGACGAGCCAGGTAACTGAAAATATGGACATGGAAATTGCAGGGAGTCTCCCTGCCTCACAGGTGTAGATCCTGATTCAGGAATTTATTCAGTTGAATGAATGGCTTTAGAGCCTGTGATTGAGCTTTAGAGAAATGGGTTATGGTTAGGGTTAGACTCATCACCATGAAATTGTATTTTTCCTACAGATAATTTACAAGGCTTTATGGTATAATTGACTGACTATTGCCTCGATATCAATGTAGTTAACTGCATATTGGTTGATGACTGGCTTGGCTATCTCATCTATGCTTTTTACACAAAACAATCCCTCAATGCTGTGCTCCATCTAGGTCAAGCAAGAGAAACCGGCCCCTATCAGTGACGAGATGAAGAAGGATGTCATTGTTAATATGATCCAAGTATAACTCGTTGGTTCTGGTGGTCTGGGAAGGTTCAGGGACAATGTCCTGTGTGTAGTAGATCTTGTTGGGCAGATCTTTTCCCACTGAGGTCCTTCAGTTCAGCCATGCCCCCTAAATCCCCCCGCATGTGTCGTTTGCCATGATACGAGCTGGGCTGGGCGGTACCGGGCCCATGCACCGTTTACTCCATAGATCTGTGTGAGTGTGTGTTCCGGGTGTGCGTCGTATTAATTGGTGACTGTCCTCAAGACAAAATAATATTATGTTTATTCTAGAAAGTAAATCGTCATCAAACTTGACTTGGGCAATAAAAAACAGTCGACAATCTGGAGTCCAGATTTGGGGAATGTAAAGAGAACCAGGTATCCATCCAGATCCATCTTCAACTGTTTGGTATTCAATGTTAACACAGCTTCAGCCCCTTGGGTTAGTGGGAGCTTGGCCTCTCTTGGCTTGGACAGGCTGACTGATCAGTATGCTGGCCTGGTGCAGAACATATAGGCAGGGAAATGGAGTGTTACATAACAGACACATGGGGGTGGAGCCCGGCTGGGGGGGTGGAGCCCGGCTGGCTCTGCCAACAACCAGTGTCTGACACGAAATGTCTCTCAAAAAGCAGGTCGCAGACACACCCAACACACACTAAACAACAAACACCAGACAGATCCACACACACTACACACACCAGACAGACCCAACACAATTGACAAAGCACACAACACACACACTAAACACACACACACACCAGACAGACCCAACACACACACTAGACAAAACACACACACAAACTTGACACACACTACAAAACACAACACAAACAAGCCAGACAGACCCAACACACACTCTAAAGAACAAACACACACAACAGACAGACTGAATACACACACAGACATTACGGTACAAATCACTGGAAAGTGGCCAGTCAAGCAACATTTAAACAATACTATAGACACAAGGTTCTTCAACCTAAGGTCATCCTGTAGAACATTCCAGTATTGCGGGGCATAGGAGGTTAATGTAAACGAACCTTAAGCCCGAGGTACCTCAAGAAGTCGCCACGCCTGAGAACAAGTGCCATATGTATTAATTCTACATTTTATTTTCGAGGAAAGGTAATTAAGATGTTTTTGTAGGGTGGCTTTATAAACAAACAGCATCCAATGTCTGGCTCTTCTAGACGACAAGGAGTCCCAACCCACAGTGAAAGACAGTGGTATGTACAAAAACTGAATCAGTAATAAACTGCCGAGCTGCATTATAGACTGAGTCAATACTTTTTAAACAGAAACTGAAGTGTGCATATATAGTGTATAACCATAGACCAACACAGACATATATGTGGCCAGAACTTTGGTTCAGGTGACAAGCATGCTTTATTTCTGTTAAGAAAATAATTATTTTACCAAAATGGTCTAATGCGGTTAAATTAAGATTATCCACACCTACGATTTAAGATTTAAAGAACACCATATCATTATTTTTTACAAAAGATAATTTTGAACCCTGAGGAACTCCTTTATGAACTGCAATGAAGCCATGGATCACAACAGCCTGTGTCTTATCACTGGGATAGATTTGAAACATACACATGTGTCAAGTTTCATGACCAAGAAGAATAGTTTCCCCATTAATTAACAGTGTCAAAGGCCTTTTCCAGGTTCATAAATAAAGCCACACACCTTAGTTTCATAAATATTTTTGCCCGACAGGACAACTTAGAGAGAGGTTGTTGATTATAAAGGATTTTAGTGTCTCCACCTTTGTGAAATGGTAGCACAACTGCAGTTCCCCAGATCTTTGTAATAACCCCAGTTGTTAATGGTAAATTAAAACTATGCATTAGTGCATCTGAAATTATTGGAGCTGCCTCAACAAGCAAGAGTGGATCTTATGAGCATCAAACACTTCATTTTCTGTGAACATTCTCAGTGAAAAGCCTTGACTATTGTCAGACGTTTTCAGCACAGATATCTGGCTTGCGTCCTGTTTTTTCCCTTGAAATAAGGTGGCAGTAGAATTATTTCATTATTTAAGTTGCCAGCCGTAATAGATTGGCTATTGAAAGCATTGTATTACCAGTCAGTATTAGAACCAGTCTCCCAAACTAACTGCTTTGGTATGGTAGAATATGATTTTACTGTTTTCCAGAATTGTTAAGGGTTCCCACTACAATTGAGTAAAGTAGAGACAAAGTAGTAATATTTTGCTTTTCTAATAAAATTAGTGCAAGTGTTTCGCCAGAGCCAATCAGAACATGAATCTGTTTTTCTAGACTTGGCCCATGCCTCATTTCTATTCTAAATGTCCATAGATAAGTCAGCAGTTAATGAGGAACTGATCTACTCCGTTATTACCTGCTGTTGTACTTCTGGGGGCGGGGAGGTAGAGGGCCTGACAGAAGGTGACAGCCACTTGGGAGGGTACAGGTCACACAAGGTCATACTAGCCAATCACAGCCGGACCCCTGCATGTAAAAGGATATGGAGAGGAAAACAGATAAACATAGGAAACTATTAACACACCCCAAAAGGAAACTGAATATGTTTGTACATTTTTGAAAGGGGTGTGTTTTGAAAAGTTCAACATTTTAGTAAAATGCTCCAAAGCCAGCTCAGTATTAGTAAAAGCAGACATGCAATCCAAGTTAATATGTTCAAAATCTTGCAAAAAAAGCATGTTCATTAAAATGTTTAAACTTGAAGCCAGGTAAGGCCCTTAGAATTCTTGTGACATTTTACCCAGCAGGGCAACGTTTTGCTCTGGGGAACATGGTTGCATCGTTGTTTTGTACCCACACCCCAGACTCATTAATCACTTACTAGTTTGTTTGATGGTTTGTGTATATATGTGTCCTTGTTCCGTCCGTCGATGTGGTTCGTTGTATTGTTTGTAGTATATTCGACTGGTCACGGTTTTCTTTGCATTTCATTCCGCTGTTTAATTTCTAGTTGTAGGTAAGGTACCATTTTCCTTTCTCATTAAATACCTCTATACATTGCATATGTTTGCGTTTGGTTCCTGCACCTACCCCAAGCCGTGACAATCTATAATCTCTAAAACATGCTATGGGATAGTGGTCAATAACAAGTGATCATATGCCACAAGCTAGATATTTGTCCGATACATTTGTTATATGATTATAATATAATCAATTAGAATGGACTTTAATTAAACTTTAAGTTTAGGCCTGGTGGGATCTTTGATTAGCTGTGCAAGGTTCAGCTCATTACAGAACTCTTTAATTGCAACTGAGTCCTGTGTTTGCCAGTCCAGATTAAAATCTCCTACAATAATAACAGACAAGGAAGATATAAAGGTGGCTAGCAAGTCTGTTAACTGTTGGAGCATAGTTTTCACTGAGAGGGAGGATGGTACCAAACTTACATGCTGTAAACCTCAAACTGTTCCTTAATCAACTCTACCTATCAATAAAATCAATAAAGATCCGGGTCCATTCTAGTATTGTGTATTACATTTTTATATTACGTCAATTTTATATATGTATGTGATGTAAGTGAGAATAATAAACTTTGATAGACTATGTTTGATAAGCTTGGAATGTATTTCATTAAGTCGGCAATTCCTGGTATCAATCAGGGTTTTTTCAGCCCACAGTATATACCTATAACCTTTGTTTTCTACTAGAAATCATCTTACATTAATAATCAGGTGATAACCATTCGTTTATCAGACCATTAAGGCGCCCATAAAAGCAGATCCTTGTTCTCAGTGGCAGAGAACAGGAGGATACACAGAAAGATATAAAAGCGATCTCCAGGTCAGTGCTTTATCCACCCCGATGAAGCAATTTCACGTAATCTAATCTCAGGATAAGGACAAGACAATGACATTGGCTTTGTGTGGACACTCTACAGCCCTTCCACTGCAAACGCTAAAGACCTGGAATCACTGGAGCCTCACTGGAGTCTGTCTTCTCCATACCTTCATATGATTTCTATGTATTATTATCAGTTACTATGACCCAGTCATAGGTCATTGGTCAGAATGGACGCAGGCATGTAGAGAAAAACAACCAAATACAGTAGGAATAAAGAATACTACTGTGACAGGCAGACAATCAGAACAATGTTCTCTAAGAAGGCAAATTGTCACTTTTCCATTTCCCTGCCCACCTGAAGATTCCTTATATGACGAAGTTTAGTACATAAATGGGCATTTACAGTATAATATATTGCACCAATGTCTGTGCTGCATTGTGCTATACTGGGCTACTCTGGACTTAATAATAGTAATAAGTTGGTCTGAACCACTGGATCAAAGGTCTGTCTACATTGATTACAAAGCCAAATCAGACCGCAACAGAAAAATAATACCAATATAAGATCTACTAAGCACTTGCAGACTGACTTTATAATGCAACAGTCTAGCCAAGGTCAATTACAATATGAAATCTGGTGTGGCAAGATCTGTGACAGACAGTGGCTCTCCCTTATGAGTCCCCTGAAATATTCAGCCTAAAAATGCATTCATTACCATACCGACAATACAAACATTAACATACTGGCAATACATACAATAACATACCAACAATAGATACATTTACATACCAAAAATACATTAACATACCAACAATGCACATATTAACAATACATACATTAACATATATGCAATACATACATTACCATACCGACAATACTACATTAACATAACAACAATATATACATTAACATACTGACAATGGAGCATTAACATATCAACAATATAGACATTAACATACTAACAATAGATATATTAACATACCAAAAATACATACATTAACATACTAACAGTACATACATTAATATACCAACAATACATACAATACATACCCACAATGCAAATATGAACACACTGACAATACATACATAA
>JACXGK010007369.1:0-25388 GCA_016801125.1 Novumbra hubbsi | reverse complement strand
TCTCTCGCTCTCTTCCTCCCACGGTCCATCTACTCTCTCGCTCTCTTCCTCCCACGGTCCATCTACTCTCTCGCTCTCTTCCTCCCACGGTCCATCTACTCTCTCGCTCTCTTCCTCCCACGGTCCATCTACTCTCTCGCTCTCTTCCTCCCACGGTCCATCTACTCTCTCCCTCTCTTCCTCCCACGGTCCATCTACCCTCTCCAGCAAGCCTTCAACGCCACAGCAGTGGTTCGCCACATGAGGAGGCTTCAGTTGGGCCACAGCATGGACAGTTCTCACCCCCACCCCCCCAACAGCCGCGCAGCACAGATGCAGAACAAACTGATCCAGGCCAACCAGATCCAGGCCAACCAGATCCAGGCCAACCAGATCCAGGCCAACCAGACCCAGGCCAACCAGACCCAGGCCAACCAGACCCAGGCCAACCAGACCCAGGCCAACCAGACCCAGGCCAACCAGACCCAGGCCAACCAGATCCAGGCCAACCAGATCCAGGCCAACCAGATCCAGGCCAACCAGACCCAGACGAGCCAGACCTCTGACCAGTCCAGTAACCAGGGCTCTACTCAACTATCTGTGAGTCCAGGCCAGGTGCAGAGCCCCAACGCGCCGTTGATGAAGAGCTCTTCCGTTAAACCACCCTGCCAGGACAGTAAGTGGGCCTTGACGAGGCACCAGTGACCGCGCCCTGTGCCTTAGCGTGTCTCTAACGTCTCTGTCCTCCCCCAGGCGCCACGACCCCTCCCACACCCTGCAGCCTGGCGTCAGCCACCCCCTCAGTCCCCTCCGTGGGGGCGGAGCTGGCCCGGCCCCACCCCTCCACCGTCGCCACGGTGCTAGCAGAGACTAAGTGACGCCAGGTCCCGCGGGGGACCAGCTGGGAGGCCACGGCGCTGTGAGAGAACCTCCCCCCAGCCCGACCCCCGCCCTGCCCCTCCCCCACACCACATCTGGGAGGACCAGGAGAGCAGAGGACCTTAAACCATTCCAACAATAACAGCATTACCCACCTTGGACACGCCCACTGGGCCGCCTGAGAGAACGGCCAATTGGTTTACCTTTGATTGTTTGTTTCTGTCGGATGCCACAAGGTCGACTTTGATTGGCCACGTTCAGTGAGGGGGGATGTGTCTTCAGAGGTCTGTAGCCTTGAGAAACTGCCGTCAGGTTGGGTGTTGTCTATGTCAGTCATACTGACTCCGTCTAGTCCGGACATTCCTCTGATCTGCTATACGGCCTTTTATTTATTTTCAGTATGTCATGCCCGGTCGACACTACCAACTGGATTCTTTTTCATTTGGATTTCGTCTCTGGTTTCTCTAAATGTTCCCGTCAATGTCTCTATGTATGCGCCAATGTTTCAGAAGTGCTTTAAAAGTACCAAATGACTGTTGAATGATGTTTCACGAGTAAGCGCTTTATCTATTTGCACATGAGGTTTGGACACGGTTCCAACGGTTTTAGACGTAGATAATGTGTGTACAGTTGCCGGTTAAGGCTTTCCATTCACCTGTATTTATCAAACAGAGGTTGGAGATTGTAAACCGTTTTAAAATACCCAATATGGGGTCAGAGCATTGTACAACCTCTTTGTTAAGTGAAACATGCAATATGTTTCATTATTTTCTTACTTTCTATGACTTTTATAACAACAACCCCGTAAGGGTTAGGGACCCATGCAGCTGTAGGACAGGGTCGGAGATGGCTCGACGAGGCTGTCTCTTGTTATTATTATTGTTGTTGTTGTTGTTCTGACCATCAGCGGCGGTACAGTACCGGTCCTACTGTCCGATGTCTGTCTACGTGGGTCTGCAGAGCAGCCCTGTCTGGAGGATTGGAGGATCCTCCCCGTGATGCTCGGAGATGTTGCCTCTAAACAGCCCCCCCCGTCCCCATTTTTCCGTTTACAAAGCCATGACCTCACTACGCGAGACGTTGTCAGAATGATGTCATTAGCCGGCGCCCGGCGCATAAGTTCTCAGGGAGTTGGGCTGGGCGCCGTGGTGACCCATGTTGGTGTAGTTACTCGATGTTGTCTACACGGCGTTCTGCCTGCTGGATGCCTCTGACTGTCCCTTTACGTCGTTGTAATGTGTAGCCAAAGCAGTGTTGAAACAGAATATGCGGACCCACTGATAATAGCGAATCAATCACCGACGGTCAGCTAGGAGAACTGTAACCCTAGTATGTCCCCACTGAGAAATGGATTGTTTTGAAACTAAGGGCTGAACTCTGATAATCTGGAGAAAGATAACAAAAGACAATGTTTGTTCTTTCTTTCCTCTATGTACACGTCCAACCCCCACCTCCCACACACACACACGTTTTATTTATCTAAATAGTCTAGTCCGGTTCCCTGGATAGCCTGCTGTAGAAGATTCCCAACACTGGGTATGTTAACACTAACCAGATTATGGCCAGATCCAGCCTGCATACAGATGTCATAGTTCTGTGTTATTACCAGGCTTGGTGGTGCTGGGGTGGCGGTCACGGAGTGTGATGTCACCGATCACGAAGTGTGATGTCACCGGCTGTTGGTAGAGTTTACTTTAGGGCTTGAATATGTTTTCGGTTTATTTCTTTGTACATTGATGCAAGCATTTATACTTTTCTTGTATAAATGAGTATAGTTGTGGAAATGTTCTTGTAAATACATTGTGAATATGATCATTTTTAAGATAACCTTTGTGAATGTGGTGCCATGCGATATAAAGTCTGTGTGTGTGTGGGGGGGGCACGATTACCTCATTAGAATGTTTTACCTGTGCGTCTATATGAGCTACAATCACCCCCTTTTTCCACTCCGCAAGGCGCTAGTCGTTGATACCACCGCATACGGTGCATACTGGGCAACCGGAGATGCAAACTAAGCTAGCGCACTATCCTGAAGCTAGCACTTTACAGACTGGTCAAGTAAAGCATTATCCCAACTAGCGCATTTGCTAGCAATCATTTGTCTGTTCAGATATTGCATGGCATAGCTTATGGACCCAGACTAGTAAAAACATCCTGAAGTTCCATCCCTGTGTGCAACAGTGACCATCTACAGACATACAATGGAGAAAGCTCCATTAGAATTCTTAACAACACTTAAACGAAAGTAAGACATTTTCTATTTGTCCTGCAAAAAAAGAGAAAAAAAACTCAGGCTTTTGTTTGCCACGTGTAAACGCCGAAGCTGTGACAACATTTACTGTCATGGAACTGTGCCGTTTTTACCTGTCTGCCTCAGTCACTCGCTATCCCCTTCATGCTCCCCGATACGACCACAACAGACCCCACAACACAACCGCTTAGCAACACAGCCCAAACGCGCCATACACTTTCGTACAGATAACACACGCAAGCAAGCATGTTGAAAAGTGCTCAGAGAACTCCCAACCCCACCAGTGTTTGCGTTATAAACGTGTATATGTGTCCTCGTATGACGTGTTTGTGTCTGTATCTAAAGAAGAAGAAACGAGGGAGGCCCACGGACGTCAGGGTGCCACTGACCGCCCCTCACATCTCCCTGCAAGGTCCGGGACGCGGGCCGTATTTACTCTCTGCATGTGACCAAACGTCCGTCCTGTGTGGCGATGTCTCGCGGACGAAGGGTCGAGGGTAAGGGGGCGACTCTCTCCCTGTGTCGTGAAGGCGTGCGCCTCCTTCCATCCTGTGAGGCGGGGTGAATGTGTCGTCACGCCTCCTGTGCTGTAGGCGACCTGTACTGGGGCCTCGACAATCATGTGCACATATCCGAGTTATTGTGACGGTGACTGAGGCCAGAGTGACTGATTGTGTTTTTTTTCCCCGCCTAAAAATAAATCCCGAACGACCATGAAGCAACCGTCTCTGGCTGTGTTTTCGCGTGTGTGTGTGTAAAGAGATTGCTAAACCTACAGCAACTGGATGTTGATTCTAGGATTAAGTATGGCCTTTTCAAATTGTTTTTGTTTGTTGACCACTGACCCTTGTAATGGACCAGAAGCAGATAATAGGGGCCCAGACAGGTCCCAGACTTCAAACAGACTACACGCGCGGAAGTTCAACAGACAGAAGAAGCGCTTCGCAGACGTATGCCAGACATTGTCCGGACACTCAACAGATGTTACCGACAGATCCCGAGCAGGTCCAGCGATCACCCAGAGTGGCCAGCATGCGTACCAAACTAAGAAAACATTCCCAAAATATGACAAGGGTGACCTAGAAGGACGACAGAGGCCATATAAACACTATCTGGCAAAATGAATGAAGGCTAGAGAGTGGTGTGTTTACTAGACGGTGGTCTGGAGTGTTGCTCACATTTCCCACTGCGGTCCTTGTGGGGTGATTATGAAGAGCTCTTCATAATGACTTCATCTGGGTTCTGCGTCGATTGCCACGATTTCAACAAAACAATTCCCCCGGGCATCGCCGTTGCCATCGTGTTTTCAAATACCCAGTATTTATAGTTAAATACGGTATACGGTAAACACACGATACTTCACTAATGTGGGTTTATAGCTCAAATTAGCCAATTATATCCAGGTGTCATTGTGATGTGTGTTTTCCATAGTTGCCCATGTTAACAACCTCATGTTGTGGCTGAACATCGATTATATCCCCCTTCGCTGTAGAACAACCTTTTTTTTTAAGCTCTTTAAATCATTGTCATTTTCATTATCACTCTAATGCTCTCTCAGTCTTATGATGTGTGTGTGTGTGTGTGTGTGCTCAGAGCTGAGGAATCCTTAAGAGGAGCTCATTCGCATGAACAAACCCAAAGCAACACAGACGCACACGGTCAATAATATAACAATCCCGGGCGTGTGTGTGTGTGTGGGCGCGGGGGCGGGGGCTGTTGGACGGCCGATCACGCTGCGTGGGTGGGGGGGATCTGGAGAGGTGCCAGGGGCACTGATCTTTCTGCCTTTTAACATATTTCCTCCTCTCTGCCCGGATACACAGACCACCTCCCTCCCTTACCTCCGCCTGGGGCCTCCGGTGGATGAGAATGGGAGTGAGAGGATGGGTTAAGACCACCTCTCTCCGCTCCTCCACTGTCGCTCGTCCTTTACAGGTTCTTCTCTGTCGTGTTTCACGGGTTGCTTGAGCACGCCTGGAAGCCAGTCGGGCGGCTCTGAGCTCGGCGAGATAAAATGATCCGTAAAACGTGTCACTCTGTCTATCAATGTGGCCCTGTCGCTCGCTCCGCCGTCGGTCCTCTTCAGATGAATCTGAGGTCCTGGGGATTTCCTCAAAGCGTGTTGTCTGATACTAACAGGACGTCCAATAAGAACTGTAATGCAGGGGTTGTTTTTGTAGTGGAATTAAATATTTCAGTGAAGTCCCGCTGTCTTTCTCTTTACTTCTCAGAGGAGAACATTCCATTCTACTCTGTGTCATTATTATAGCCGGACTGGCTGAAGAGTGGATTAGGACAAATCACGTGCATTTGTATCCCCTGCAGGGGCAGTTATTTGTTTTCCTGTGTTCATTGACCAAGTTGGAGAATAAGGCCGGAAGGGTCTTTAAGACAGGGTTCAGCTGTTACTGTGTTAGTCAGTTGGGGTTCAGCTGTTACTGTGTTAGTCAGTTGGGGTTCAGCTGTTACTGTGTTAGTCAGTTGGGGTTCAGCTGTTACTGTGTTAGTCAGTTGGGGTTTAACTGTTACTGTGTTAGTCAGTTGGGGTTCAGCTGTTACTGTGTTAGTCAGTTGGGGTTCAGCTGTTACTGTGTTAGTCAGTTGGGGTTCAGCTGTTACTGTGTTAGTCAGGTTGGGTTCAGCTGTTACTGTGTTAGTCAGTTGGGGTTCAGCTGTTACTGTGTTAGTCAGTTGGGGTTCAGCTGTTACTGTGTTAGGCAGGTCGGGTTCAGCTGTTACTGTGTTAGGCAGGTCAGGTTCAGCTGGTGCTGTGTTGGTGAGTTTGGGTACAGCTGTTTCTGAGATGGTGAGTTTGGGTTCAGCTGTAACTGTGTTAGTCATTTGCGGTTCAGCTGTTACTGTGTTGGTGAGTTTTGTTTGTGCTAGCTGATGTGTGTTTTTTTGGGGTTCCCACATCTCACTTTATCTCTGAGTACCTGGCAGACTTAGGTAAACACATAAAGAACCATAACAGCAGCACTTAACTCATCCACACTCCCTACTTCTCTAACCATAAACCTAAAATGGAATGTTAGTTGGTTTGTGTTGTTAGTCCAAAGAAGATATAAAAAGTATCAAGTGTATCTGGAAGCTGAACACAACAGGGTTGGTAATGCCTCATTGGAGTTTATATACAGCTTCAGTAATACAGACATATACAAAAATAATAGCAATGGCTCATGGACACACTCTTTGGCAGTACTAACGCTTGGACATCAACAGACAATACACAGCTCCAATGCCCACTGACACATCTAGCAAACTGAACAATCTCACTTCCTCCACTCCATTCATTCACTCATCCGTCACCTGTATGTTTATTTCACCGTCTGCATTCATTCACTCGTGGACGTTTCCTGTGATATCTGACCGTTTCTGGGGGCCCTCTTCATACATTATGTGTAGGAACTACAGCCTTTATGGATGAATATGAAATGTAATAAGCACAGATCGTATCTGTGTGTGAGTGTGTGTAATTGCATGTTTAAGTGTATGTCTGAGTGTGTGTGTGAACAACTGTCCCGGCTAAAGCGGTCTGTGTGGCGTCCGCCGCAACTGGGCCTGCGCGTATCTGGTGGGCGTGTCCTCCTGCGTGATGGTGTTGAGGTGGTGTCCGGCCCGCCTCTCTGTCGCCCTCAGCCTCTCCTCCAGTGCCTGCCTCTCCTGCTCCGCCGCTCGCTGGCTCTTCCTGGCGTTCCGGTAGGAGCGCTTCACCTTCCGGACGCGCTCCTTCAGCTGCCTGTTCCTCCTCTCCAGTTGGGCCAGGCGCTCCTGTAGCTTTTTGCTCTTCTCCTCCTCCTCAAACAGAGCCCCCTGCACAGAGGAGCACAGGAGCTGGAGGACAGGGGGTTGGGGTTAGAAACGGAGAGATCAATCCTACAGGAGCGGATGATTTCTATGAAGCGTGTCGAGGGGGTTATTACAACTGTAGTACTTTGTAAGGTTAAACGCATATTAATAATCGTATTGTTATTATAATATAGATCGTTATAACTGATGTGTAATATATATGTATTATGAATCTGCATAATATAGATCTGTAATGCATCTATAACTGATCTGTTATATAGTTATATTATAGATCTGTATAATTTAGATCATTATAACTGATCTGTAATATAGATATATTATAGATCTGTATAATATAGATCATTATAACTGATCTGTAATATAGATATATTATAGATCTGTATAATATAGATCATTATAACTGATCTGTAATATAGATATATTATAGATCTGTATACTATGGGATTATGTGTGGACCACGGGGAATACGGAGACCCTTCAGGCCAGGGATCCATGAGCCACTCAGAACACAGCACAGATTTACAGACCTGTAGTAAGTTCAAACGAGGGGCCCCAGACAGACTCATCTGTCTCCCTCCCTCCCCCTCTCTCCCCCTCATTCCATATCAAGTCAAGGTACATTGGAGCCTGCCTGGAGTACAGTATGCTATCAAGTTTTCCGGGGTTATGACTATTCGCGGGGGGCCCAATTTTACAGCTTGCTGGCAGGTGGAGACCTCACTGTGGGATGTCCTTTCCTAACACTACTTTAGGCTACAGGTCGGCATGGGGGTTGTGTGTGCGTCTAGACTGTAGTGTTTGATCAATGGCTAGCCCTCAAAAGTCTTGCCATAACAAGCATTCCATCGCCTTTAAACATAAATGGTATCACAGGGAAATTGAATAGCTGTATTTATGGAGCTGTACTGTGTTTGCTAACCCTTATAATCCAGTACAAGAGTGACAACGGTTAAGTAGGACTATGTAGTATGAACTAGCGCTATGTAGTATGAATTAGCACTATGTAGTTTTTCTTACACTCTCCTCTATGCACCTATGAATAGCCACACACAGCCCCTAACATCTCCACACACAGCCCCTAGCATCGCCATACACAGCTCCTTGCATCGCCACACACAGCCCCTAGCATCGCCATACAGCCCCTAGCATCGCCACACAGCCCCTAGCATCGCCACACAGCCCCTATCATCGCCACACACAGCCCCTAGTATCGCCATACACAGCTCTTAGCATCGCCAGACACAGCCCCTCGCATTGCACCCTTCCGACACAACAAGGGCTCTCGACTCTTCAGGGGGAGAAAAGCTCAAGGTTGGTTCTGAAGGAACAATGTGACAACATAGGGGCTCCAGTCCAGAGCAGAGTGGCGGCTCTCCCGCATCATGCATGAGGTGGGAATCAGCCAAGCCAGGGACCTGCTACCTGGGGACAGGATCCAGAGTGTACCCCGATCCACTGCCAACACCACCGGCCAAAACATCTGGGTGTTACCTGCCTGCTGTGGCAGATCATCTGTGTAAACACAACTTAGAAAAATAATCTCCCATAAATACAGACACAGCAGTGTTCCTTCTGACCTGAACTCACATCTTCTGTCTTTAATGTGTATGAACAGCTGTAAAACGATTGACTAAACAGTGTGTGTGGGTGTGTGTGCGTTCTTGCTTGCAGGGCTGCTCGGTTACAAGTGTACAAACGACAAACCATCTCAGCGGTCATGTTTGCCGTGCTTTTGCTAGGTAGGGTATTCGCTGTGGTTATTTTGTCGAGGTAGTCAGGGTTATCTTACAGGATGATGTGTCTCAAGGGGCAGACTAGGGCCCACTATTATTACTGTGGTATCAGACAGCAGCAAGGACTGACTTAACGTGTGATGTTTGGAGGCTCTGCTTGGTCGTCCAGACCAGTCCACCATCTCCTTTACAAGCCTTTCTACCCAATGTACAACGTTCCCAACTCCACCGGCCTCCACTCCCTAATAAATGAGAAGAACGTTTAAATGACAGGCAGTATTTTTCCCAGCTGGCCTCCAAAACCATGGGAGGTAGAATTCCTAGAACAAAGTGTCCATGTATTCGTTCTGGCGAGCAGGAACCACTCCGAAGTGAATAACAAGGGGTTTAAGTGAGACCTAATTGGAGGGTTTGGGTGAAAGTGGAGGTGCTCTCGTCTTTCCTACCCCTCTGGCAAGGCCCGCCTAGATGGGTGTCCGTCTGGAACCTTGCCGTTCCCACAGGGGAACTACGGAACACACAAATCCTTGTTTTTTCTCGTCTCTCTCAACCATTTCTTAGCTAACCACCTCCATCTGCCCAACACATCGCCAGAGAGAGTCCCAATCACATATTAACCTTAACTACTTTGTGTGTCTGTCTGTGTGTGTGTGTCTGTGTGTGTGTGTCAGTCTATGGGTTTCATGCATGCATGAAATGTGTTTCCATTTGTTTCCTACAGTGCTTCCTACTGTGCTTGTATTACAATTTCCAAGCCTTGTTGTTACCTGAAAGACCTCACCTGTGTCTGTACTGTGGATTGTAAACTTTGCCACACTGACACTAGACACATCTGCTCCTCCACATGGACACACCTGTTTCACGTCCAACCCCAGATTCTCTAACCCAAGTCCTGCGTGTCAGCACATGGGTCTCACAATATGTAGTGTCTCTAACCTCTGACCTCTAACCTCTCAACACATTTTCCCATTGGAATCCCGACACCCTATGTATCCCAAGCCTCCTATCAACGTACCACAGGCTTAGGGCATTGGCAGGAAGAGAAAACCTGGCTGCTGTTGTTCAGAGGTTTCATATTACGTCACCTGGACCTCTAGGCTGTCGCAGACACAGTCCCATTTCAGTGTCTGCGGATCTAAAAAACAATGGATGGGTGTAAGTGGAGCTTCTCACTGATACTGTAACAACTATCCGACCCTTTGGAGTCAGTAGATCTATGAATATGAGCATGCGACCCGGTCACAAGTGTCTGATCCAGCAAACCTTGGGCGTGCCCGAGTGCTGGTGCACGTCTGTATTTCCACAACCTTAGACCTCAACAGACAACGGCGTCAGGCCTGATGAATAAGATGAGACGGAGAGTCACATGACTTCAAGGAATTCTTAGAGTGTCATCTCGGAGTGGGTTCATGTGTGTGTGTGTAGCTATGTTTTGTTCTGTGGTCGGGGGGGGGGGGGGGGTGCACTGCAGGAGAAAATGAAAATGGTGGATAAATGTGTCACTGTGATGTTGATGTTTCTGACTGAGCTGTCACATTCCTCTCCCAGTTCACAGTTCTGGAAGCCCAAACATCAATCCTACCCAGTATACCCAAACCCTCTACTCCTCTATATCTCTCCCTCTCTCCATTCATATCTATTTCTCTTTATCTAGCTAAAAAGCTTGGTAGGTTAGCTGGGAACGTGGTGTATGGCGGGTACGTTAGCTTGAAAGTTGGCCTGTGTCTGGTAGGAAGGTTAGCTGAGAGAGCAGTCTGTGTCTGGTGGGTAGGTTACTTGGCATGATGGTCTGAGATGGGGAACACATTCTCCTCTCCTTAGATATGCCTCCACAAGCTGTGCACACCTTGATTTGGGCAGTTTATCCCATTCTTCCTTATAGATCCTCTCAGGCTCTGTCAGGCTGGGTGGAGAGTGTTGGTGAACTGGGACCTTCAAGTCATCCCACAGGTGTTCAACAGGGTTCAAGCCTGGACATTGGCTGGCCCATTCAATGACATTCACGGACTTGTCCCCAAGCAACTCCAGCATTGTCTTTGCTATGTGCTACGGGTTGTTGTCGTAGTAAAAGTCTGAGATGCTGTTCTCTCTGGATTAGGTTCTTCAAGGATCTGCAGAGAAACTCTAAAGCTCAGTTAAAGTTCTTTGGGTTCTTAGTCACCTCCATGACCTCTGCCCTTTTGACCCAGTTACTTAATCACAAGCTCTCGAAAGAGTCATGACAGTTTCAAACTTCATTACATTTTACAATAATAGAGGCAACTGTGTTACTGAGAACTATTAATGCTTTCGCTGTTTTTTATACAACAAGTCACAGATTTATGCTTTGACACAAATCTGTCTTTGAGGTCTAATGAGTCTTTAAAAAAAATATGTCAATCAATAGAATTCGCCACAGATGGACTCCAGTTAAGACATCTGAATGGTGATTAAAGAACACGTGAAGCGTCTGAGCTCAATTCCGAGTGTCATGTCAAAGCGTCAAAATGCCTACGTACATGAGATATAACAGGTTTTTGTTGTTAATTAATTGCTAAAGATTCTTTTCTCTTCTTCATTATGGAGGTATTGTATGATGATTGATGGCAATGAAGAGAGAAAAGTGTAAAACATGATTGAGGCTGAATACTTTCAGCCGTAAATATGTCTGTTTGTTTTGTCTGTATGTTTTTCAATTATTTTGTTTTATGATTTTGGCACACTTTCATTCTTAGGTCCTAACATCCCACTGAGGTTAACCAACGTCTGGTCATTGATTGATTCATTCCAAAACTTTAAATGTAATATTATTTTCCACTACTCTGATGCTTGTGTGTTTTGGATTGTTACTTATAAAATGGGGTCAGATCTACGTAATGCAATATTTACTTGCTGCCAACCATAAAAGGATCCATGTCATCCAACATCTCCACTTCTGACTTTATGTCCACTGAACATTTTCCAGGAGTCTTGGCGAGTCTTGGCAGGTGTTTCCAGTTCCACTTTGGCAAACTTACAATGAATTTACTTGGATCATGCAGCAGGAGAATGGTCCGAAACATACAGGGCCTACGGGGTCTATATCGGAATAGCTGAAAGCCAATATATTTAAAGTTCAAGTTGACGATCTGAAAACATTCAGTGACATGTGAGAACCTGCTGTATCCAGAGGCGACAGGGTTGTAAAACAGAGTTTCATTTGTAGCCATGTCTCACCTTAGCTACAACCTGCTTTGCTACTTTACTGAGTGTGTGTGTGTGCGTATGCAGATTTTTTAGGAGCAGTTGGAATTTCTATCTCTAGCTGTTCACGGCCACGCGGTGTTCCTCATCTCTTCATCTCCCTTCACGGATCTGCATTGCTCCTTTTCTCCGTATCCGTTCGTTTATATGCCTCCCTTTCTCCATCTCCTCCTCCCCCCAACCCCCCCGTGGGTACTCAGTATTTCCAGCGGTCCTACCCGGCTGTCCTCCTGGGCGTCCCACTCGGGGCTGAAGGTCTGGAGGGGTTGGCTGTGGGAACAGTTGGAGAACTGGAACAGGCTGGAGAACGTGTGGCGGTTCTCCGAGGTGTCCGGGAAGACGGCGTCCTGGAAGTTGACCCCATGTGGCAAGATGTGGTAGTTTTCATCCATCCTGTAGGATGAAAACACAGGGAGGGAATGAGGGTAAAAGCTTCCTGTGGAGTAACATCTATCAGTGAATGCTGTCCCAAAGATCTGGACAGGGTAGCCTACATCATGTAGAGTTTATATTGTGTCATTCGTTTTTGTTATTTTTGTACCTATAACACGCACTATTGCATGTGCACGCGGAATCCAGTTAAGCAGTCAATTTCACTCACCTTAGAAAGAAGATGTACGAGTTGTTCTCCATCACTGTGTGAGACTGGCAGGCCAGATACCCGAGTCCGGTCAAGTTGAGGCGCGAGCCAGCGGGTACCTCCAGCATGCTGCCCCACGCCTGGTCGCATACGAGCTCCACCTCTGCGGAGTAGAGCAACCCTTTCTCTGCATTCTCGTAGCCGTACCCAAAGGGGAACGGCAGGGAGTTGTAGAGGCCCTCTGCCCCGCCATACTGCTCCCGGTGAATGGCCAGCACCTTCGCGTATATGATGATCTCAGCTAGCTCCGCGCGACAACCCTCACTTAGTGGACGCCACTCCGTTGGCAACTGGCAACCCTGCGCACAGCTCGCCATGAAGCCAAGCGCTATAAGCAATGGCGCAAAAATCATTTTGCATGGAGCTTGCGGAGTTCGTTTTTTTCCCCTCAGAAAACTATTTTTATAGCGTACGCTACACCACTTGGTCCTTAATGCGCGTACGTTTTTGTTTTAAATTAAATGCAACTTTTTACAATAAAAAAGATGTAGTCTTTATATCCAGTGATAATTTAAATGGAATATATACTTACAATCGTACTACAAGGTAGTCAGTTAAAACATGACTGGTTCCAGTAAAAGTTATATGTAAACTGATAGATAGATCACAGAAACAATTAGACACCCTCCCTACTTGTACTCTGGTTCCCATTGAACAGTGGTCCGTGTGTTAGATGTTCATTCCGTTAAAGACACACATTTTAAAGTATATCCATAGACAGATAATCCAATTCGATGTTATGATCCAGTGTTTAAATGGGCATTATCCGTGCGCTGTGCAAAGCAAACCTGCCCAATTCGAAGACGTTTCCGAAGTCTCCTCAAAGCCCGTTCATTCTCAAAGATCTCACCGGCCAATCACACTGTCCCAAAATTTACACAGCCAATCATTGAACAGTAACTGTTTTACTACAAAACGTAATCGGTTTATTCAATCGATAGTTCGTCAGGTATGTATGAGTCTATGCCCAGACGATCTAAATACGTTTTTTTTATCTATGAATAATTGTACATTATATCAATTGAATTGTTACTCATTAATAATTTCATACTCGACTACAAAATCAAATGTTAAAAACAGGTTGCCATACGTGTAAGACAGGTTTTCTTTTGTTGAAGAGATTGTTTGTCATTCAAGATGACATGTCAGTGAGCTTTCCTAGAAAAAAGTGAACAACAAGCACTCTTCCTCAAATCGAGACCAGATATTTGTATGCATTTAGCACTATTTGTGTATATTCAATAGACATTCGTTGTATGTACTTTTTATGTTTGGCTATATACCTGAGTACGTCATTGTTAATGTGTTAGTGCTTAAAAATGCGCTAACACACAGTCAACATAGATTAGAATCAATTTCGTTGCCTATCTGTTTAGGGACTTCTGTTCTAAAGGTAAATATCGCCATCTAGTGAACATGTGTATGGCCTGCAAACAACGTTCTTTGTGGTCTGAGCATGGAGTATAAAGATGTACTACTCGATTTCTATTTCTATAAGTGGCTATCTTCTCCAAAGTGCGTGGTCACTTCTGGTCATGCCCAAAGGGGATACTCTGGAATGACAGTCAGTGACGTCACCGTCTTCTGGTCGGTGAGTTTTGTGGTACAGTTGGAGGGTGTCAACTGTGCAGCATTTTCACGGATTAGCAAAAGGTATAGATGAGAGTGTACAGTCTTTTAATAAAGCCAACGTAAACTTATCCAGACGATTTACGATTTGACAATTGCGGCAGGTGATAAGGCCAACCCTTTTTTATTTTAATGACGTCAAGACAAGGAAACGCTGTATGTCCGAAACGAGTCTGAAGAAAACAAATAGAAATATTTAGGTTTTATCTTCAACAAGAGCTTTCTGATACAAGCTAAAATCTTATTTAAAGGGCTACTTAATCACGCGTGAGTATTGACAGTGCGATTAAATGCGCATAGCCTGTGTGACGCACAAATAATTTCGTTTTCGCCTTGTTTGTATCCTTACGTTAACGGTCAAAGTTGAAGACCACGAACTGTAAAATAAGTTTATTTTATTTTATTCCTTTCGAACAAACGTGTAATTTCAAATAGTGAACTTATTTAGTGAACGTGAAAAAGTATTACGCTAGAAGAAAACGGAACATTTCGGTATTCTAGCTATCTTTATGATGTCAGGATATGTATAACGAGTAGATATTTTCCTTTATATTTTTAGTATATAACGATGACCGACCAAGGGACGAACGTCATGTGGGCTGATGGCCTGTCCGTAACACTGTTTTTTCAGTACCTACCACGAGATAGGTTGATAAGGTTGTTCAATAGAGGACGATAGACTGCATTCAGTATGAGTCAGCCATTGTATAATGTGGTCAATACTTCTCTGACATGGCAGGCATTTTGGTTTTGTAGGTTAAATACAAGCCGTTGAAGAGAACAACATAGTTATTCTGATCCCATATTGGGTTTTTCACTGTCTTATGATGTATTGTATGATCCCTCTCGTTGCAGCAAAAGTGATGGCGTCCAGCTCCCCCATGATGAATGGGGACATCTCACGGGGTCCTGGCTCCCAACCCAGCCACACCACAGACACCCTGGAGGAAACACTGCAGCAGATGAACAGTCTCATCCAAGAGAACAGAGACCTGAAAGGTGAGATATGGCGAGGGAAACAGAATGTGCTGCAGTCACCAGGCTGGTTGTAGAGTCACGATTTCTCCAAGGGACATTGAGATGTTGTTTCCAAAGGTGACGACTGCCTTTCCTGGTTGACAGTGTTATTGATTGTAATGACAGGGTGTACTTGTGTCTGTTCATGTGTGTATTCCTCCTGTTAATCTTACCCCACAGAGGCACTGAGGCAGACCAACATAGCGATGAAGGAGCGCTTCGAGGGTCTGTCTGTGTGGAAGGAGAAGCAGAAAGAGGATAGGCACTTCCTTGAGGGGAGGTTGGAGGAGGCGCGTGGCCGCATGGAGGCCCTTTCCAAACACAACCTGGAGCTCAGCACGAGGATGGAGGAACTGCAGGGAGGAGGAGCGGATGGAAAGGGCCAGGTGAGCGATGAAAGGGGAAACAAATCTTTACAGGATTAGCACTGGGGATAGAAATATATATATATATATATAGACAATAACAGATGGTTGTATCTCGAGTTTTTCAATCACGTAAAGGCTTGGAAGTCGGAGTGTTTATATATGTAGTAGTGACTTTGTTTGTGACACTTCCTGCCCAGGCACCCAATCAGAATGCAGAACTGGAGTCTCTTCGTGCTCAGGTGGTGCGTTTGCAGGCGGAGAAAAGTGACCTGGTGGCCATGAACTCTGAACTACAACTGAAGGCAGGTCAGGGTTCAGAGGATGACTCGTTTATAGAGATCCGGATCGCTGTGAGTAACTCTCATATGAAACACACACATATTCTAATATTAACATTAGAGATGTTTATCCTGATTCAGCACTGCTGCGTGCATGTTTGTGTGTGTAGAGAGAGGATACTGGCAGTGACCTGCGTCATGATCTGAGGGACCCCAGGTATGACATGACTGCCTCGCGACAGGAATCTGAGGATCTGACGGTCAGCCAGCTGCTCCAGTCCCTGAGGAAGGAGACTCAGAGGGTGGAGAGACTCCAAATTGAGCTCCGGGCTTCTAGAGCCAGGTAGGCCCCAGTTCTGCCTGGGTGAAATTTGGCGTTTTTTTAAGCATGACGTTGGTATGTGTATAGTCACACTTCTGTGTCCGCTTAGAATCACAGAGCTGGAAGAAAAGGAAACCAACTCAGAAAGCTGCACGCAGACATCTCTACCGCCAGAGGTTGCGTCCCCGGCGCTAGCTACCACAGCATGTGGCTCGGACACGGGACCAGAGAACCAGCAAAACCTCGGGAAAGACGACAAGGCAGACGAACAGACGGGCCGGGTAAGTCCCTCGCCCGGTAAGAGCGGCCAAGTTTACGGCATTTCAACGGCGTCTCGCTTTGAAAAGCCAGATGGTTCAACGTTTATGTTCTGCCCGTTGTGTCAGGCCGCCTCAGAGGTGGAGAACCTCAAGGTCCAGATGATGACGTTGTTCAAAGAGCTGCAGCAGGCCCGGGCTAAACTAGACGAGGCCGACGGCATGAAGAAGAACCTGCAGGACCGGTAAGGGAGGAAGCGACGGGGAGGACAGGAATGTTTGGGACACCGTCGTAACCTTCACCTCCCCCGTGTAGATGCAGGGATGTGGAACAGGAGGTGGTGACTCTGCGGGCACAGCTGGTGGAGAAGCAGGCGGTGCAGAGTCAGAACGACAGACTGAAGCTACAGCTGGAAAGCATGCAGGCCCAGATCCTGCTAGAGCAGAGGAAGGCTGGAGAGGATCGGTGGGGCGACACACACACACACACACCATTCACATGGCTGTTCCTTCTGACAATGTCGTTCATTCACTTGGAATGGCGATTCCTTGCTCCCTTTCCCCTGATGTCTGTACTTCACCTCAATATCGAAATCCTTCCTAGTCACCCTGGTTCACAGTTGACCTCTGTTCAGGACCAACCTGACCCAGCTGAAGGAGGCTTACACCAAGCTGTTTGAGGACTACAACGAGTTAAAGCAAGAGAGCAAGCAGAGAGAGGTGACCATGTTATTTACAATCCACCAGAAATGACTTTGTCCTTGTTAGATCGGTCAGTTAGTACCAAACTTTGGGTGTGATACTAAAACAGTAATTACATTTTTACAATACAAAAAGTAGTAGGAAAGTCGTATATTTTGCCGCTATATTTTCAATAATTCGGTGACAATGGTGTTGGTGTGTCTACTGCCAGCAGAATTAACAACATGGTGTGTACATAGTCCCCCCTGTTTTAAGGATTATTATGTACAGCAAAGTACGTGTTGTACGTGAACACATCCGTTGCACACAGCAATTGCCTGGAGTCTGTGATTTCAGTTCAACCTTGTTTGAATGTTGAATTTGCAGATCTGTACCTCTTCACTTCCCTCAGGTAGTGGTGGTTCTGGAGGTAAAGTTGGTAGAATGGTACGATGTAGTGTATTTGATGAATCTGGTTGGTTGGTCTCTGTGTGGCCTCCAGCCCCTGGTCACTAAGGAGGAAGTAGGAGATCTGCAGACCAGACTGGATGCAGCAGAGAAGGCCCTGGCTGCTAAGCAACAGCAGATAGATGCCATGAAACAGGAAATCTACAAGAAGGAGGAGGAGCTAGAGACCATCTCTGTGTTCCAGGCCCAGGTAGGTTATATTTTTTTTGCCTTTTGCTTTAATTTTGTGCATTGTGTAGTAACACATTACCAGTAACATTTACTTAAAGAAGCAGTATAGATTATTTTCAAGAGCAACCAGAGAGACCAATTAAAGTATATCTCTGGTTCTACAAGGAAGTGATACACGTATGGTCCAAACCACGAATAGCCAATAGACAACCAAGACCTACGTGTGACTTGCAAGTTTATGTTCAGTTACGTTTATGTGTACAGTGTGCTTTTGTTAAAAAAACAAAACATATCAACAGTTTATTTTCTGGCATCGATCCAAGTTAGTTTTATAGAAAACTTCATCAAATATAGGAATTTTTTGAAAGCAGAATCAGCCCAGAACAGGCTTACAGAGCTTTTGGTGTGTTTTCTGGTGTGCAGGCGGACGTGTATTCCTCAGATTTCTATGCTGAGCGAGCAGCTCGGGAGAAGATCCACGAGGAGAAGGAACGTCTGTCTACTCAGCTGGAGTTTGTCAGGAAGCAGAACACCCAGCTACAGGACGAGCTTGAGTCACTTGGAAGGTTCACATCCCATGATTACATATTGGGGCTTTCAGAAGTTTGGGATTTTTTTACAACGAATTACACTATGTACAGTGAAGATTCGGAACTTTAATATATTTCCGTCATGGGGACCCGGTGCTTGGTTTAGGTGTTTCTTTCATTTTCTAATTAAACGATAGATTGATTTGTAGATCATCAGGCTTTGGCCGTGTGAGAAGAGAAGGCCCTCAGAGGGTGATAGTGCAGTAAGATTTTCTCGTTTCAAACAGGTGGCCGAAGTCATGCATCTGCACTGCCCGACCGTGTCTCGGACCGATCTGGGCCCCTCTGTGGCCCACGGGAGGGACAGCCCTAGCTATGCCTCATGCCTGATTTAACGTCGGTTCTTTCTTTGTTTAGGCAATCTCTGAGTGATATGCAGAGGAGACATGTGCCACGCGGAGGGAATCCACAAGAGGGCGACAGTCAGGGAGCCAGAGGTACTTTATAGTTTTAGGGAGGGAGAAAGAGGCCTCCTATTAGGACATATTGAATGTAATGCTATTGTTGCATTATCATTTTAGAACCAAAACACTGTCCGATTCATCTGTATTTCCAAACATGATTAATAATTTTATTGTGCTGTTTATTAGCTATTAAAGTCCCCCTATGACTTTGTCTTTGGAAGGTGGTGATGTCCGGGACTGGCAACAGGGGAATATTCCTGAGCACGCCTGCCCCAAGTGTAGTGAGATCTTACCAGATCTAGACAGCCTGCAGATTCACATCATGGACTGCATCATCTGAGCCTTTATCAGCATCCTAATCGTCAGCAATGAAGACAAATGCTCTAGTAGCAGACGCACCTTATTCTGAGGTTTCCACTTTCTCATCGTCATCAGTAAAATGCAGGTTATTATATAAATAGTGTTGTTTTTTTGTAGGTCTGTGTTTTACTACAAATTATTATATAAACATGTATCCTTACATTGCATAACTACAGACACATTTAGATTTTGTTTTGTTTAGTGTGAAAACGATTGGTTGAAATATGTTATTTAAGTGATAAATGTGACACAATTTTCATTAACTTTTTTTCCTCATGCTATCATTATGTCTTATGTAGCGTACAGGACGGTGTAAGAACCATTTAGATATATGACTATGCAAGGGGTGTCTAACTGCATTAAATAACTACTAAGATAATTGTCCAGCTACTTTTTTGTTGATTCTGTAAAGAAATTCTAAATAATGGAAACAGTGTAATAAACTTTTTTCTGGTACAACTGTCTTCAAGTGGTGCATAGTGATCTAGAAAGTCCAATAACGCTGTGACTTGTTGAACATGCAAAATGAGTAACCAGTACAGATACTGGTTCACAAATCAAATCTGTTCACATTTGCAAATAGTTTAAGACATACAATGCGTGAATTAGCTGTTGCCTTAACCTGTCAAACTCTCGAGTCTCCACAGGTGCATAAGGAAGTGTTTCCCAATCCTGGTCCTGGGGGCTCGTTTTGTTTTTGCCCTAGGACTCAAACAAATTATTCATTTTAAAGACTTGACTCCATCAATAATAACACCGAAAATGGTAAACAAATCGAAAAGGTTCTTGGCGGACCACAGGGTTGGAGTGTGGAAATGACGACTTGATGCGTCAGATGTTTACATCCGTCTGGCTATTAGGATTTTTGTGTCAACCCTGCGGTTGCCAGATAGATACTTTTAAATGAGGCTGTCATGTGCCTCGTTTAGAAGCACCACAATCAATGAAATACATTTGTAAATATTATTTATTTGACTTGTTGTTTTTCTTCTGTTAACAAGGTATTCAATATCTTGTGAAATGTGAGTATTCTTTACAAGTAGGCAGGCAAAATAGAAAGACACCTCATTCTATCTGACAAGGGTCTTTCGTTTAGCGCCAGATTCCAGTAATTTTAAAGAAAGGAAGCCCGAGATACTGACACATAAGTGACGCTGATCTTTGTTTGCAAGAAGATCCTTGGACTTTATAGTGCACGAAATTAACGTCCAACTAGGTAATTAGATTTACGTGACATTCTCCATGACGGAAAGTTGCATTGCGGTGTAAACTTTTAATTTTAGGCATAGGTTCTGTTCTGGCTGACGCGTAAAGTCTGTATTGTTACCACGTCTTATGGACTGGTGTGGGATATCTTGTTGTCTATATTGCTGTTATCTTTGTTGTGGAATGTTGTGAAGAATCGGTTTGTTCAGTTGTTTTATCTCAAAGGATTACAAGACACTAGATGTAATCAGTTTGGCGATTTTTCGCCCTGTGTTATGTCCATAACGTTTAATGACATCTTTAAATGATTATTGGTTCTAGTGTATACTAACTATGACATTAAAAATACCTTTGTGTATGTTTCATTCTTACTAGATCAACGTTTTTAGTTTCGATCCTCAATATACAAGGAATGGATGGTAAGAAAAACAAGTCTTCAATTGTTTGGGATGAGATACCTGTTCAGAGTGTATAGTATAGTCGTTATTGGCTAGGATTTCATACTTAAATTAGTTTCTAAATGTATTCAACTATTGAAGCATGTTGTGGGCATATTCAATGACATAGGTTCGATCTGTCCAAAATAAGATCTTTTGAAATCGAGAGGTTACTGTGTTTGTGTGTGTGGCAGGTGAAGATGACCTGGACATTCTAACAGCGCTTCTGGCTGAGAACGAGGTTGAACAGGAGCAGCAAGCTAACAGGGAAGCTGAAGACAACTTAGATGACCTTTTTGATAAGGAGGATGATGAGGGAGAAGAGTATAGCGAAGCCTTGGAGGAAACAGGGGAGCCTGATGATGAGGAGAGAGGGAGGGAACATGGAGCTCCTGCTCTCGTTGGAGATGCCGCGGATGTTGAGGGGCAACAGGAGGAAGGAGCTAATACCCAGCTGTCTGGAGTGACAGCTCCCCACCACCTGAATACATCTCAGGATTTACAAGGTTTGTCTGAATTTAGTCAGTTCCAGTTCTTACGATAGCACTATAGCATTGCATCAACTAACGTGTGCTTATTGTTTTGAAAGAGTCTCAGGGACACCCGGTCCCGTTTGGCTCCGTCACTCGTAGTAGTGGTCCGCTTTTCATCACCTTTCTGTGTTTTCAGAGGAGTTGAGGCGCATGCAGGAACAGATGCAGAGGCTGCAGCAACAGCTGGAAGCCACCCAGAAGGCCTCTGCAGCCCGCGTCTCACCAGACAGGACCCCAGCAACAAAGACCAGCTCTAAAGCCAAACCTCCGCCACAGGCTGCCACCACACAGAGCTTGTCCAGGCCAGTTCCTCCCACACAGAAGACCAAGTCCTCGGCAGGTATTGGTTTCAGTGCTTTTTGCTAGCATTTTGTCTTGGTGGCACGAGACCCCCTTCCCACTGTAGTTCATTCACTGTATTTCACTGTATTTCGGCAATCATTTACGGTCATTCACGCTTGTTTCAGTAAAAAGCTACGTCAAAAATGGACTTGACTAGAAAGCAATAGATGTAAGGACAGTCTCTCCTCAAAGTCAATTGTTTTGCTTTAAATGATACTGCTACTGAGAGGCTCCCTAAGGATCTGGGACCAATCAGGAGCCCAGATCCAGAGAGACTGAGGCAGGAGAAGTGTAGCAAAAGACAATGAAGAGGAGAAGCGTATAGGATGGTGGTGACAGAGGATCGAATAACAGACAAAGTATTACATAGCAGACTACAATATATGTTCAATAAAGGTTGGTTGTATGTAGTACGTCTAATAATTCTAATATGTTTTAGAAAGGTGAGTCAAATCACCGTCCAATTCTGTGGCACAGTTTGGTGTTATTTTGCTGCGATGAAACCACATAAAAAAAACAAAGATTGCAAAACTGACTGCTGTGCCTTGGAAAAACATTAAGTACATATTTGACTGCTCTGCTGAAACAAACTTCGGCCCAACGTTGACCGGTGTCAGTGCTAATGTCATGTAAGCAGCGTGTGTAACAGGTCAAGCCAGAGAGATGTTTAAGGCTGTCACTTCCACTGTTCTCCACAGTTGGGAAGCCTTCGGCTAGCCAAGACACGGATGGCCTCGCCAAGCGGCAGGCGTCGTCCGACTTCTCCTCCCAGCTGAGCAGCGCCGATCTGTTCAAACACAAAGGTCAAAGAACCGCTCACCCGGTGAAACCCGGAAGCTCCACAGGTGCCCCGGAGAAACGAGGCCCGTTGGTGGAGATCAGGACCCACAGCTCATTCCTGCCAGTTTCCAGCAGCGGAAAGACCAGCGGCCCTGGGCGTTCTTCACCTCCTTCCCAGAGCAAGGCAGCTGCTGCCCTAGCTGCCGTTCGACAGGTGAACCCCATACCGTCCCAGCCCAAAGACGTCGGCATGGAGAAGTACTCCGGACTGCGGCTGAGGTCAGAACGCGTTTATCTCTCTCATGCACACACACACACACACACACGTTTCGGGAGGCGACACGCGTAGAGCCGTCTTCCCCCGAGTCTCACGCCTGAACTGGTGGTTGTTTCAGGCGGCCACGGGTCTCCTCCACGGAGATGGATCGTAAGATGGCCGACCGCAGGTTGATCCGGCTCTCGCAGTTGCCTGAGCGCCTGTCCAGGGAGAAGCTGGAGGAGTGCGACTGGGTCACGTTCGCCGTGCTGGTCAGCAAAGCCACGCCGCAGAGCAACAGCAGTGTAAGAACAGCACAAACCCTTCTGCCTTCACCTAAATCTACTAATGTGTATCTACTCATGTGTATCTACTCATGTGTATCTACTCATGTGTATCTACTCATGTGTATCTACTCATGTGTATCTACTCATGTGTATCTACTCATGTGTATCTACTAATTTGTATCTACTGAAGTGTATTGTTATTTATTTGTCTTTTTTTCACTGTGTGTTGATATCGGGAGAGAATCCACCTTAGGACTCTGTCTCCCCTCCCTCCACCTGTAGGGCAAGACGTTCAGCATCTGGAAGCTGTCTGACCTCCATGACCTGGATGTGTATGTATCTCTCCTTCTGTTTGGGGAAGTGCATAAGGAGCACTGGAAGACTGAGCCAGGCACCGTAATGGGAATCCTGAACCCCAACCCCCTAAAGCCTAAAGATGGATATGACGGGGTAAGGGGCCTTTCTGCCTGCTTAGTGTGTGTCAGTTGGTGGAAGGCATTTCCACCACCCAAGACCTTCTCTCTCGGTCTCTCCCTTGCTCCAACTTCTCCTTCTTTTTCCCCTGTATCTCAGATCTCCCTGTCAGTGGACCACCCTCAGAAGGTGTTGTTGATGGGTGAAGCTCAGGATTTTGGCACGTGTAAGGCAGCCAAGAAGAACGGAGACCCCTGCTCTCAGATTGTCAACCTGGTGGGTTTTGGTCAACATTCAGAACACCAAACCGACACAAACTCCACCCACTCTCAAACCCACGCGTACCTTCAGAACCGACCCAAAGGCTCATCGCTGTCATGTGTTTTTCTAATTCAACAGTCTGTTCATTTCTTCATTACTCAAACTCTCTCACCCCTTTTCTCACCCCCTCTGCAGTATGATTGCCAGTACTGTCAGTACCACGTCAAGGCCCAGTATAAGAAGATGAGTTCCCAGAGGGCCGAGCTGCAGTCGTCGTTCTCTGGGAAGGTCACGGGGAAGGTTAAGGGGAAGGCCAACAGCCTGAAGGAACGACTCTGTCAGACAGGCTTCCACTACGGCGGTATCTCCTCACCAGCCTGTGCTGCCACACTGTGAGTGTGTGTGTGTGTGTGTGTGTGTTCACTGTGTGGTGGTTTGTACATCTCTGTGTGTATTAGGTTTGTGTGAACCCTCCTCTTGTGTCTAGGTCTTCATCTGGCTCCAAGAAGCCCACCCAGTCCACCCTGGGAAACCTGTTTGTGAAGGGGGCCAACCAGCTGGCCAGCCAGGCCAGGAGACTGGGTAGGACTGGGGGGAGACGGATGCCTCGGTGGGGGGTGACGTGGGGGTAGCGCCACTGCGGGTCTTCTGATGTGGTTTTGACGTTTCAGCCTTGGTCTCTGACAACGTGACCGGCTGCTCCGACGACTTCAAGGACCTGTTGTCCTTGCCGACCCCAGGATCCCTCCAGCTGAAGAAACACCTCACCAAACCCACAGGTAGCTAACGGGCTCGCTAACACACACTGGTCCTCACAGGTAGTTAAGACTCGTTGGGGCCGTGTTGACTGTAGTGGCTGGTTGACCGTGGTGGCTGGTTGCCCGTGGTGGCTGGTTGACCGTTGTGGCTGGTTGACCGTTGTGGCTGGTTGACCGTGGTGGCTGGTTGACCGTGGTGGCTAGCCGACTGATCGCCTTGGGAGATTAATTTTGTCGAAACAAGTGGGAGGGTCGTCACACTGTACCTTCTTCTCTCTTACTTAAACCTCCGTCTCCCACGTCCTCTCTCTCTCACTCCCCTGGGTTCCGTAGGCTCGACCTCTGCAGGTGTCCAGTCTATCTCCGCCTCCGACCTCCTGAGGCAGCAGAGGCAACAGCAGAAGCAGCTGTTGGAGAGCCGTCGGCGGAGAGCAGAGGAGAACCAGCGTGGAGTACTCCAGAACTCCGCTATGGCGGGGGTCCCGGGGGCCTCTCCCCCAGCCCGGGGGGCAGTACTTTCCCCGAAAGCCGCCTCAGTGGTCCCCAGGTCCACCCAGAGTCCCACTTCCCCCAACACGCCCACACTGGGGAGGGGCTTCAGCGAGGGGGAGGATATTTTGTTTTTTGACAACTCTCCTCCCCCTCCCCCCACAGCACCAAGCCTATCAGTCGCCAAAGTAGGTGGTGGTTATCCAATCGGTTGCTTTCATACTTGGGGTACATTGTTGCACTTCACACTTTTATTATGTGATGTCACAGAGGGTTAGAGGTTAAAGGTGAAGCTGTCTCGGCCTTTTTAGTTGACCGCTCTGAAGAAGCTGAGAATGAAGGGGTCCGGACTGACCAGGGAGGACCCCAACTCTGTGAAGAGGAAGAGGAGCAACAGTGCTGCCATCACCGCCAGAGTGCAGAAGAATCTGTCCTCACCCAATGGTACACACCAGTCACACCCCACACACCAGGCACACCCCACACACACCAGTCACACCCCACACACCAGGCACACCCCACACACACCAGGCACACCCCACACACACCAGTCACACCCCACACAC
>JACXGK010007368.1:13111-25624 GCA_016801125.1 Novumbra hubbsi | reverse complement strand
TAAATATCCACAATCATGGTATAAGAAAGCATTCATGTGCTTTTTCCAGAGAGTGGTCTGCATCATGTAGACTGCGCTAATGCAAACTCAAGATGATTTGATTGACAGCATTTCTTTGTGGCCTATATTAAACAGAGTGGTAGCCCTCCAAAGGAGGTTTTGGGTCAGTATTTGAAAAAACATAGTGTGCCGTTATGTCCTAAAAGGATATACTATACAGTGGTGCTCAAAAGTTTGCATACTCTGGCTGAAATTGTGAAATGTTGGCATTGAATTTTTAAAATATGACTGCAAAACTATGGTCTTTTAGTGAAGGATAGTGATCATATGAAGCCATGTTTTATCACATAGTTGATTGGCTCCTTTTTACATCATAATGATAACAGAATGTTTGGCCTTACAGACACACAAGGTGACACAGGTTAAAATGGCAATTAAAGGTTTAATTTCCCACACCTGCAGCTTTTTAAATTCCAATTACTGTCTGTGCATAAATAGTCAATGAGTTTGTTATCTCTCACGTGGATGCACTGAGCAAGCTAGACACTGAGCCATGGGGAGCAGAAAATAATTGTCAAAAGACCTGCGTAACGTAAAGTCAATGGAACTTAATAAAGATGAAAAAGGATTTCCAAAGTCTTGAAAATGCCAGTCAGTACTGTTCAATCACTTATTCAGAAGTGGACAATTTCTCTTGATACCAAGTCAAGGTCAGGTAGACCAAGAAAGATTTCAGCCACAACGGCCAGAAGAATTGTTGGGGAAACACAGGCTGCTCTGGAAAAAGACGGTGTGGTTGTTTCAAGCAGCACAATACGATGCTAAAAGAATTGCTGCAGAAATGATTTGCCAGAAAGAAGCCTTTACTGCGCCAATGCTACAAAAAGTTTTTTTACAATATGCCCTACAACACCTTGACACGCCTCGCAGCTTCTGTGCCATGTTGGGAGAGGGGTCAACAAGGCCTATAGTGAAAAGAATACCGTACCCACTGTGAAGCATGGTGGTAGTTAACTGATGTTTTGGGTGTGTGTGAGCGCTAAAAGACACGGGAATCTTGAGAAACTTGATGGCAAGATTAATGCAGCATGTCATCAGAAAACACTGGCAAACAATCTGCATTCTTCTGCACGAAAGCTGCACATGGGACGCTCTTGGACATCCAGCACAACAGTGACCTGAAGCACAAGGCCAAGTTGACCCTCCAGTGGTTACAGCAGGGAAAGGTGAAGGTTCTGGAGTGGCCTTCACAGTCTCCTGACCTTAATATCATCAAGCCACTCTGGGGAGATCTCAAACGTGTGGCTCATGCAAGACGATCAAAGACTTTGCATGACCTGGAGGCATTTTGCCAAGACGAATGGGCAGCTTTGCCTCCTGCAAGAATTTGGGGCCTCAGACAACTATTATAAAAGACTGCATGCTGTCATTGATGCTAAAAGGGGCAATGCACAGTATTAAAAACAAAGGGTATGCAGACTTTTGAACAGGGGTCATTTAATTTTTTTTCTTCATTGCCATGATTTGTTTTATGATTGTGCCATTCTGTTATGACCTACAGTTTAATATGAATCCCATAAGAAATAAATATTTAATACTCTGTTTTGAAGGCATGTCAGCATATCCATCCAGCATATACATTTTCTTTTTAAGTAACAATATTCCCAAGAGTCAAAATGATTGTTTTGTACATTTTACTAGTTTTCTGTTAGGATATTTGTTTGTAGTTTATTAGTCTACACCTACATCTGTTTTCCAAAATTATACAACATCATCTCTGCATGTTTTTATTTATTTTAACCATAGCTGTTCTGACAAAAAGCAAGAAATATTGACAATTATACCAGAGCCTGAGTGGGGGTTGGGTTTAGGGCCTCTATAATTCTCCTATTTCTGTTGAAGGACTGCAAGGTCTAGCCCACATTTGGTAGCTCATGTTGACCATTAGTACATGCCAAAGGCATTTCATATTTGAAAGGGGGGTAGAATTTCAGTAAGGCCATTTTTTTGTATTTCCAAATTATAAATAGAGACGCAATAAACTAGAAACAAATAGCCTTTACAGAAAACCGCCCACATTATGAGTGCCTCCCACATGAATAAACAGCGATTACATTTGAAAGAAAGCGTCATTATTACGACTGTTGTCATTAGAGACAAAAAACTAGTGTTGTCTTCACAAGGTTGTCACACACTGTTGCTGGTATTTTGGCCCATTCCTCCATGCAGATCTCCTCTAGAGCAGTGATGTTTTGGGGCTGTTGCTGGGCAACACGGACTTTCAACTCCCTCCAAAGATTTTCTATGGGGTTGAGATCTGGAGACTGGCTAGGCCACTTCAGGACCCTGACATGCTTCCTACGAAGCCACTCCTTCGTTGCCCGGGCGGTGTGTTTGGGATCATTGTCATGCTGAAAGACCCAGCCACATTTCATCTTCAATGCCCTAGCTGATGGAAGGAGGTTTTCACTCAAAATCTCACGATACATGGCCCCATTCATTCTGTCCTTTACACGAATCAGTCGTCCTGGTCCCTTTGCAGAAAAACAGCCCCAAAGCATGATGTTTCCACCCCCATGCTTCACAGTAGGTATGGTGTTCTTTGGATGCAACTCAGCATTCTTTGCCCTCTAAATACGACGAGTTGAGTTTTTACCAAAAAGTTATATTTTGGTTTCATCTGACCATATGACATTCCCCCAATCTTCTTCTGGATCATCCAAATGCTTTCTAGCGAACTTCAGATGGGCCTGGACACGTCTGGCACTGCAGGATTTGAGTCCCTGGCGGCGTAGTGTGTTACTGATGGTAGGCTTTATTACCTTGGTCTTAGCTCTCTGCAAGTCATTCACTGGGTCCCCCCGTGTGGTTCTGGGATTTTTGCTCACCATTCTTGTGATAATTTTGACCCCACAGGGTGAGATCTTGGATGGAGCCCCAGATCGAGGGAGATTATCAGTGGTCTTGTATGTCTTCCATTTCCTAATAAATGCTCCCACAGTTGATTTCTTCACACCAAGCTGCTTACCTATTGCTGATTCAGTCTTCCCAGCCTGGTGCAGGTCTACAATTTTGTTTCTGGTGTCCTTTGACAGTTATTTGGTCTTGGCCATAGTGGAGTTTGGATTGTGACTGTTTGAGGTTGTAGACAGGTGTCTTTTATACTGATAAGTTTAAACAGGTGCCATTAATACAGGTAACAACTGGAGGACAGACGAGCCTCTTAAAGGAGAAGTTACAGGTCTGTGAGAGACAGAAATCTGGCTTGTTTGTAGGTGACCAAATACTTATTTTCCACCATAATTTGCAAATATTCATAAAAAAATCCTACAATGTGATTTTCTCGATTTTTTTTCTCATTTTGTCTATCATAGTTGAAGTGTACCTGTGATGAAAATTACAGGCCTCTCTCATCTTTTTCAGTGGGAGAACTTGCACAATTGGTGGCTGACTAAATACTTTTTTTACCCAACTGTATGTGTGTTTTTGGGAAGGGGTGTTCGATTCTGGCACTGCGTTGGTTTCTGGATACATCGGATGATGTTTCAACAGGATCCGTCTCAAATCCTGCACTGGGTAAGAGAGGAACCGGATTGGTCCAGAAAGTCAGATGGTGTACTGGGGATATTCCCATAGGATGGGGTGGTTGACCGTATTCATTCATAGTTTTGATTTCATACATTTATTGGACCAGCATGTCTTAAATCCCGGGATTCTGGGCCAAATGTATATTGTTTAAAGTTTTGATTTCAAAACATGGAAATCTTAAAAATTGCCTATTCTTAAAGAATTAAACAAATTTCTCAGTTATCAAAGAAATTAAGTGGTGCCAATGATAACATAACTAAAGCACAATCTGAGATGGTGGGTTGTATTTCTTAAAACAGAACAATCCCAGAGAACATGCTCGCAAATAAACATAGAAGAATAAAACTACAATCAGGGAATGGAGAATAGGGCAGAAAGAGGCATTAAATATTTACACACACACACTCACTCACTCACCATATCCCTCTCATAATCTTCTGGGATTAATAGGGATTCGGTCAATCCATCAATTTGAACAGTTATCAAGCACAAAACACTGGCAAATAGGTGGTAATGTCCACTGCATTGAATATTCATTCGTTTTAAGGCTCAAATCCCCTATTATCTGTTAGATGGCACAAAGAGAGGCACATAAGTAAGGCTGAAAAAGGGAGGGGAGAAAGTCAGAGAAACAGAAAGACACAGAGACAGAGTCATAGCAACAGCAGGATGAGAGGGAGAGAGAGAGATGGGGAAGGGGGGAAAAAGAGCAAAGGATCCCATACGAGTCAGGAGTATATGCATAATTATTTAATCACGAGAGTGAGGGAAACACAGGGCTGTACTCTAACTGACAGACAGCAGGAGAAAGGGATTGAGAGATTAAGTGAGCTGTGTGGCGCTTGTAACACACCGCAAAGAACAGCAGGATGTTTGTAAAGCAGTGCTCACAGCTGGGGGAAGAGATGAATCCATCAGAGCAACTTTAACATTGGACAGACAGAGTGGGCGAAGGGAGGAGATGGGAGATCGGACAATTGAATACCTGTGGATGGTTTACCGTGACACGATGCAGGGGGAAAAGTAACCGTTCTGAATATAGATGGACGACTTTTGGGAGAGACCGATTAGAATAAATGAGAACTTTGGGAAAAAGACAAAAACCAACAACCTGTCAGGATTTGAGATTAATGTGAATTTGGATTCATGGAGTTGTCATTGTTTGAATATCTGACGGCGTGATTAACTTCTCTGGACTTTATGTTGTTTTAGCAAAATGATGGTGTTTAGAAATCCGTGGCAGCAATCTTGTTTTTGGCGATGATGAGGACGAATCTTTGAGTCACTTGAGGTAAAATTAACTTTTATTGTCTCCATTAACCCCAGTGTCATAATGTCAGCAAATACTCTAGCATATAGCACATCGGAGTATGTAATCGAAAGGCTACATTTGTTGTTGTTGTCCTTCCGCCAGACAGTATATCCTCACTGCTGCCGAATGTGCCCACCCCCCCTCAAATTCCAAAGGGATTGGTAAAAAAAAAAAAAGAAGACAAACACAAGATACATTTTGGTTGGACTTGGTATGTAATCCGTTTATGTAATCCTTCATTTTTATCTTTTAATCTACAAAATCAGAACATTTGTGGCGCAAAAAAAAAAAATAACTCGGATTACTCAGCGTTTTTAATCGTTTGTTTTATCCTGTGCAAAATAAATACGTGAGACGGTAGAAAGCATGAACACGTTGGGCACTCAGTCTCCAGTGGGGAGCCGGGTTATTCACAGCTGCGCGGTACTGGTACCACAATTAGCATTACTGAACATTTCGCGGTCATCCGACCAGGGATCCCCATTGAAATAACCCATGTCTTTCCTACCGGCAGCATGGCCCAGAGCAGTATGACCTCTCGCCTCTCACTGGGCGCCAGTTTGGCGCTGTGTCTCCTCGTCCGCTCCGCCGTGGCTTCATGTCCCGCCGCCTGTCTCTGTACGTCGGACACGCTGAGCTGCGGCGCTCAGGGCCTCACCCGCCTGCCTCTCCTCCTGCCCCCCACCACCTCCACCCTGGACCTCAGCTTCAACCGCCTGGGCTGGCTGGGCCCTGGCAGCTTCTCCAGCCTGCCGCGGCTGGACACCCTCCGCATGGCCAACAACCAGCTCACCACGCTGGGCCACGGGGTCTTCCACAACGCCTCCAGCCTCCGCCACCTGGACCTGTCCTCCAACCGGCTCCGGGTGGTGGAGCAGCACTACCTGCAGGGCCTGTGGAGGCTGGAGGAGCTGCTGCTCTACAACAACCGGATCAGCCGCGTGGAGTCGGGCACGCTGAGCGGCCTGAGCAGCCTCCGGAAGGCCTACTTCAGCCTCAACCAAATCACCCAATTCCCCTTCTTCTCCATACAGGACCACAGTCACCCGTTCCTGGTCATGCTGGACCTGTCGTCCAACCGGCTGGCGGCGCTGCCGTGGGAGGACGTCAAGGCTCTGCCGGGCTCGGTGCAGAAGGGCCTGTACCTCCACAACAACTCGCTGGCCTGCGACTGTTCCATGTACAGCGTGTTCTGGCACTGGGAGCAGAGGGGCTTCGACCCAATCCGGGACTTCGCGGACGAGCACACCTGCCTGGTCTACGGCGAGGCCCGCGCCCCAGTGAGCTTCCTCCGGCACTCGCGCTACTTCCAGAACTGCACCGTGGGGAGGGCGGCCCCTCTGCCGATGGCGCTGGCCGTCTCCAGCCTGTTGGTGAACGAGGGGGAGCGGGTGCGGCTGGAGTGCCAGACGTCGCTCCGGGTCAAAGAGCTGTCCTACGTGTGGGTCTCGCCCGCTCAGGAGTACCTGACCCAGGCGGGCTTCAACGACACCCTGGCCAGCGTGCTCCCCGACGGCACCCTGGAGATCCCGGCGGCCCGGCTGAACGACACGGGCGTGTATGTGTGCACGGCGCTGGACCTGAAGCACGGGCAGAACGCCACCCGGGAGGTGAACGTCACCGTGGTCCGGGTCCCGCACGACTCCTTCAGCACGGGCTACACCACCCTGCTGGGCTGCGTGGTGACCCTGGTTCTGATCCTCATGTACCTGTACCTGACGCCGTGCCGCTGCGGGTGCTGCAAACAGCCGCAGGCCGAGACGGGCGCCGCCGCCACCTACGACCAGGGCACCCTGGCCTCCATCTTCTCCCCCACGCTGGGCCACAGGGACTCCATCAAGGTCAGCGGCAACAAGCACGTGGTGTTCATAGAGCCGGTCCTGGTGGACCAGAACGGGGCCCTGAGGGCGGCCCTGGCCACGGAGCAGGCCACGCTGCAGTGGGAGTGGGACACGAGCGGACTCACTTAAGGGGGGGGGGGGGGGGGGGGGTCAGAGAGACTGACGCGGAGCGTGAGCGGTGTCGACCGAAAGACAGAAAACGTCCTCATACATCACAGTTATTGAAGGGCCTTTGTTTAAGGGCACATCGATGGTTTTCGGATTTGAACCGGCGACCTTTTCGATTACCGGCCTCCAACCAATTTCGTTTTCTGGCATCATGGCCGGACTCCCCTCAGAAATAATCACTGAGTCGTGACAAAACAATAGCCCGCAGGATGGTGTAGGAGCTCGCTAATGTTTTTCTTCCCTCTCTGTTTTGTCTCATGGAACAACAATATATCAGTGTTGCAGGAATAAACTATATTTCTTCGACCAGTGTTTTGGTGAGAGACACACTGTTTGTATTCAACTTACACTGCAGTTGGACACCTTGAACTATTATGCTTCGGCACTCATCTCTGTTCCCAGTTCAGTTAACTTCTCTGAAAAACATCAACTCCCTCCCTCCCGGGAGTGTGAGTCCTTTGGCCCCTTTCAAACGTTTGAAAGGATTGCAATGGTGTAAGCAATGACAGATTGTGGACAGATTTCCTCCTACATTTTTCTCAAATAAGTCAACATTAGGTCATTTAATTCCTTTTAAATCCTGAAATGGGAGGGTATGAGCGAACACTTGTGGGCAAAGGGGAGGAACAGCATCGGGCATCACAAAGAGGATTCCTATTGGGAGATGTATTTACTGATGGCTGACTTCCACAAAAGCTGTTGGAGCAAAAGAGAATGTTTGGAATTACTGTCCTAGTGTAATTACTTCAGGAAGTTAGATGTATCTAAAGCAAAGTAAATGTTTTAATATCCAGGGAAACTCAGTAGATTACAACTAAAAGGTTTTAGGTTGAAGTCTGTTGTATTCTGTATAACCGGGTTATTTCTGTAAAGTTGGTAAAGCAACCACACTTATATGACCCATTTACATGCTCTTTAGAAACACCTGATACCAGATTTATAAATAAATCTTTCTTGGAACTTTGAATGAAAGCGTGTACATCTTATGTTTGGACAAAGAGCATTTCCAAAAAATATAATGTATAATGAACTATACATACAGTCCACTTTGAAAAATTGGACTTGGCTGCATCAGGTACAATTTAAGTTGGTTATATAAATGTTTACACTGTCCTGGTTACAAACTACTGCCCGTGCTTAAGCCTTCTCTTGAAAACCACAGTTACCTAGGCATGGATGGTCTGGTAGTAGAATTAATATTCTACAGCAGTGCTTCTCAAACTTTAGTTCTAAGGACCACCAACTCATTTTGAAAAGCTCTTGAGAACAACCACTGAAGAAAATAAATGCTGAAGATTTATTTAGCATAACTATCTTGCAGCTCATATTTAGATGTTTTTTTCAGTGCAGCATTAATAGATACGGAGCTATTCATTATCAATATGTATGTCATATGCATAGTTATATTTCTTAGTCCCAACGTTTTTTTTTTGGAAGAGAAAAATCTCTCCTCTTATAATTTGTTTTAGGTATATTCTATAAAATACACTGCTTAAAAAATTACGAATCGGGTCTCGATGACCGATATATATTAAAGATCAAAATCTGTACTGTACATTGTGTTGTAATTTGTTGAGAACAAAATAACTTAGCAAAGATCATTGAAAACCAATTGATTGAACTCAAACTGAAAATCTAAGTAAACACATGAAATCACAGGCTGTTCCAACTTGCATGAATTTTATTAAGGCAACTCATAATGTGATTCGGTAGTGTGTATGACCCCCATTTGTCTGCATACACTCCCGACCATGTCTGGGGATGTTCCTGATGAGAAGGTGGATGGTGTCCAGGGGATCTCTTCCCAGACCTGGATCAGAGCATCAGTTATCTACTGGACAGGCTGTGGTGCTACTTGGCAGCATCAGGTGCACTGATACATAACGTTCCAGAGGTTCTGAATTGGATTCAGGTCTGGGGAACGTGAGAACCTGTTAAGGGCATGAATGCTTTTGTCACCCAGGAACTGTCTACACACTCTGGCCACATGAGGCCCGGCATTGTCCTGCACCAGGAGGAACCCAGGGCCCACTGCACCAGCGTACGGTCTGGCAAAGGGTTTTATCCCAGTCCCAAACAGCAGTCTGGTTACCATTAACTAGCACACGGAGGTCTGTGTGAACCTGCGGTAAACAGATTGTTAGGCCTCGATTTCTGACCGTTTAGTCAGAAACATGAACGCCAGAAGCCTGCTGGAGGTCATTTGGTAGGGCTCTGGCAGTGCTTCTTCTGTTCATCCTCGCACAAAGGAGCAGATATCGGTTCTGCTGCTGGATTGATGCCATTCTAGGGCGCTGTACAGCTCTCCTCTTCTCCTGGTATCTCCTGCATGCTCTTGATAATGTACTGGGGACTTCATTTTCCCCACAGAAAAGCCTGCATGTTGCATAGATTCAACAAGGTGTCGGAAAAACATTTCTATGAGATTTTACCCCACGGATGTTTCGACCACACATTCATGTTGCAAACCTTCCGTTCTGCCTCAGCCTGAGTCTGGGGACCGCCACAGCGGTTTCTGTAAACTTGAGTCACTGACAGGTCCGTGAAACTGGTTTAAGATGATGCATGCCTTTGTGGCATAGCGCGACATCCTGTAGGAAGCATCCATTTGAAACAGTTCGACTGTGGCCATAAAGGGACGCACACGGTCTGAAACATTGCTTACGGATGCTGTGGCATTCAAATGATGCTCCATTGGTATTAAGGGGCACATTGTGTGCCAAGAACGCCTTGCTGGCCCCATAACACCATCACCAGCAGCCTGTGCAGTTGGCACCAGGCAGGATGGATCTATGGATTAATGTGCTTTACAGCCAATTCCGATCCTACCATATGCCCGATATTTCACAGGAGAAATCGAGATCGTCAGACCAGGCAAAGAGGTTTCCCCATCTTCAATGGTCCAGTTTTGGTGATCGCACGCGGTTGCCTCATTTTCCTGTTTGTGCTGACAGGAACTTGACGGGGTTAGATGGCCACTTCCACACACCAATGTTGTAAAGAGTGGTCATTTACGGATGTGTGGACTCTGGCGATTCTCATCCAATATCTCAAGAAATCAGCTGTTCCTGAGATACCGGAACCACCATCTGTCACCAACAATCGTACCTCAGTCCAAGTCACTTAGATCACACGTCTTCATTCAGATATTTGCTCAAACGGCACGTTTACAACTACATTATTTGATATTTGGCTATGTGCATTACCAAGCTACCTAATGAATTGGCCACTGACTGAATATACTGTGCTGTTAGAAAATCATTCAGACCCTTTCATCTGACACATTTTGTTCTTCAGTAAACTAAAAAGAAATTGTTTCCTAAAAAAAGATATGCTCACTTTGAACGCCTGCCAACCTGACCTGCCAGTCAATGAAAACATGCTGCATTATGAATGAAATATACGACAACGGAGATCGAGCAACAATGGGAATATATTTCACTTTCAAAACTTCAACCATTGGTCTCGGCAGTAGCCAAACACTCACAGAGTATTGTTAATGGAAGAGGTGATGCAACACAGTGGTAAACATGCCCGTGTCCCAACTTTTTGGAGACGTGCATCAAAATTGTATCAAATTCAAAATGGGCATGTTTCTTTTCGAAAACAATAGAGTTTGATATGTTGTCATGGTAATATTTTAAATTACATATGGGGATAAAGGATTTGCACATCATTGTATTCTGTTTTTAATTTGCATTTTACGCATTTCTACATAAACACGTATATCCAACACAAATCACACAAAAACGTTCATTAAAACCATTGTAGCGTAAAGACGGTCTTGTTATAGAGCATTATCTAGGAATACTATTGTATCTTGAATAGGCGAATGACCCATCAGGCAATGGGTTGGGCAATCAACAGAACCCAGGGTTAAGACAAACCTCATGAAAAAAATCCTGATGTTCTTGATCATTCACACACAACAAACACTCCTTAAAGATATAGGACACGGCTAATACATTTCGGGAATGGAGCCACCGGTTATCCACAAACAGCTCTATCTGAAGGCATAAATTGCTACCAAAGACTTTAATGAAGACATGTAATACTGCTATGACAGAAGCACCTTATAATGTCATTATCTATTTAAGCTAGGCTAATGTTTTTAATTGACAGAGTTTAGTATAATAGTTTCAACTCCCCCTTTTTATTTCTGGATAGAAGACAGTTTGTGCAATCTGAAAATGGTAATGGCCTGAAATATCAAACTGATATTAAGGGAGATGAATTTCAAAACTGTCTTTGTGATTAATTCCCAAAAATGTATATCTACCACAAAATATCTTCATGCTAAATGTTTGTGTTGTGCTCAATAGAAATTGTGACTATCTCAAAGGACATGGACAAGAGAAGAATATTTAAATTACCATGACAACAAATGGAGAGTTTTTCATAATATAGCAAGATACATGTTTTAGGTCCCTGTACAAGCACTTTGTGACAATTGCTGATAAAAATGTCTTTTTAAAATAAATTGGATTGAGTGATTAAGTGAAATAAATATATTGGTTTGTTTAAAGTCTTAACGCACCCGAATGTCTTCAGATTGGAGGCAAACTTCAGAAAGGGAAGGGCGAAAGGAATTGGGATTGCACAGGATTATCTGTAATCCTTTCTAAAATCTTGAGATGTCAACATAGCCACACATTTCAGTCTGATGTATTGAATCTGAAAGCCAGGGCATCAAATGCAAATCTGATTGCGGTTATACTTTTCTGTCACAAGTCACATGTGCAGCTCTCTCTTCAGCACGCCCCCGAGTCAAGCCAGAGGTTCTCACAGACCAGCACCGTGCAGCTTGATTAGCATTCACCAAGGAACACCAGAACGGGGAGGTCCACCATTGGTACCCTGACCGCTTCACAGATGAGAGCAGGTTCACACTGAGCACAGACAGACGTGAAAAGGTCTGGAGATGCAGTGGTGAACGTTAAGCAGCCTGCTATGTACCAAGATGAAATCCTCAGACCCTTCGTCAAAATTGACACTGGTGCAAGACGATGCCCAGCGAATGCATTCATGCCATTGACTGGGCCAAGACCAGAACCCATAACCTCTGGGAGGTTATTTAGCAGTGCATACTGATACTCGGATCTAGGTCATGCACACAACGGAGTCATATTGAGGTTGATTTTTAAGATGCCAGTAACGTTTTTCATCTTTAATTTATTCAATTCACCCAATGTGTGATTTAAGTGTTCCCTTAATGTTTTTGAGCTGTGTGTTTCAGTAGACATCAGGCACCAGCTTCATCTCAAATCTTTCCACAGGTCCCACAGACCCACCAGCTATGACCTGGGGTATAGTCAGGGAAAACAGGGCTATTGGATGAGAAGAGCCAGGGTCATGTTTTAGAGAGATTACCCCGGGGTAAAACCAGGTGCTTTGTCAATTGTTCTAAATCCCTTTAATCTTTTCTTTATTCCCACCACAAGCGCCCCCCCCCCAACCCAACCACCCACGTATTTAAACGAAAAACACACAGCTGGCTGGGGAGTTCTGCTGTTTGGATCAGAGTCGAGGTTAAAGCTTCAGACTGGCTAGCGAGGTGAACAAGTCATGCACAGGGGCGTGGGGGGGGGGGGGGGGGGAGGGGGG
>JACXGK010007368.1:0-13011 GCA_016801125.1 Novumbra hubbsi | reverse complement strand
CATTGTTATTTCTTTTTAATCCAACAGGTGGTATAGTTTTAAAGAGATGAAGGTAGGGCTGTTGGGTTAAGAACTGTGTCAGTCATCCTGTTGATTGGCTGAAAGGACATCCACCACCAAAAGTAAAACTTACGCTTTAAGTACACCCTGTTTATTTCCCACCAATTCCGCTTGGCAGTGTTTTTTGGCTGGAACTACATGCGTTAAGAAGTGAAGGGATGGCCTGCCTCAGCCTCGGGGGGAGAAGATTACTTAAGAGTCAAAACAGCCATCAGGGCTGGGAGGCATGCAGGCAGGCAGGCTTGGTTACATCCCAGACACAGTCATGTCACATGCCCCCCCCCACATACACCACAGGTAGTACTCCACAACCTACTCCTGGCTTGGCTCGAAAGCGGAGCGGGGTCTGTCCAAGACATGGTCGCTCCTGGTTGTTTCTGGATGGGAAACTGGAAGACCCTGCTGGAAGTAGTGCTGCTGAAAACCTTCCACAGTTACTCGCAATAGTCCCTGGGAACTGAAAGAGACCTGGTGTAGATGGGATTATGAAAGGTTGTCATGACAACCGGGACAGTAAAGGTTCCTTAGAGAACTTGGGTATCGAGGTATGTTCTGCCCTGAGCAACCTGGAGCAAATATGCCACAATGAATTGGCAAAACTCACTTAAACATCTTAGGCTGGAGCAGAATGTTGTAGTCGCAGGAGGAGGCATTAGCGTTGGGTGGTTGACCATAAAACTAATAACTTCAAATAACTGATTGTGAGGTTCAGTGTTTAAAAACAATATATATAGGACGGAATGACAGTTTAGTAAGAGGGAATTGGTCAGGGGTCTGAATTCACTGTGCAAAGCATTGTATATAAACCTTTAACACAGACCTGATGTTGAGTGGAAGTCTAGTTTCCTTCTCACCTTCTCCATTCTCAAGCAAGGGGGCAGGCGAATTACAATACAATTTCCCTTCATTCGATTGACGTGTGCAGTTCTTTTCAAAATAACAGAGCATCATAATATCAAGCATAAACAAAACTACATTTCTGTGTAGTGTATAGGCCAGCAGTAAAGTTATGGAGCAACACATTTCCATTTGAAAGAATGATGCTGATCTATGGATATTATACACATAAAGGCCCACATCAGTACGTGTGCTGTTCAGCATGTATGACACATTGCTGCAATTTTACTGTTCCTTCAGTAAGCACTGTGCTACTGGCATTATTTAACATGATGCTTTTTCAGTGTGATTTGATGAAATCCCGGGGCACCGGGGTTAGTTCAGCGCTAGTTCAGTGTCACTTTGATTATGTGTGCACGTCATGGACCACCAGCTTCCATAATCATCAAGAAAATGAACAAACATTGTCAAAACGAGCTGGAGTTGTAAACAATAAAAAAAAAGCATTATATTCACAAGGCAGACAAACATTATCAGTTGGGCTTGCTATCTTTAGAGAAAAGGGTCATCATGCAAATTATTATTAGTACCTATCTATAAGGAATCATTGTGCATTGATTATTTTATTATACAGAATTATGCCCTCTGCAAATGAAAGTGTATTAAACGGCCCCACGCAAAACACACCAGCTATAACAGCCTGACCAACTGGAAAATGGTTTGAGTGCGGTAGAGAAGTTAAGTCAAGACGCATTGAAGAGCCTCACTGATGTATTGCTTTGTCGTTTTGACACACAAGTAATGTAACAACCTTAAACAGTCGATCACATTCCATGACCGAAACAAGCAGCCAGATCCCAAACAGAGTACACAACAGAGGAGACCATTGAGAACCTTACAAGGGCTATGCAAATGTGATGCACCAGCATGAGGAGCAAAGAAAACCCTCTCTGTGTTAGTCTGGGGTAGACGTCCCCCATTTAGAAGACACTTTACCTCTCCCGTTTCTACCCAAACTAAGAGACGGATTGCCAATTTAACCCAAGCTTTATAAAGCATTCGGATGGATAGCTAGGTCTATTCTGATTGCTCAAGAACAATAGAGTCCAGGTGCACTCTTTCAACAAAACATCTTGTCTTGTCTTTAATAAGATGCTTCCCATAAAGGGAGTTGTTCCATTTCTCATGCCTGAGAACAACAGCTCAAACACACACAAATGGTTTATATTCTCTCAGTAAACACTTTAAAAGCCGGGGGAGAAACCAGATCGTATTCTGCCCTTACTTGATTGACTATGTTAGTTCTGCAAGCTCTTCTCATCTGGTGTTTCTTGTGCTTTAAATGAGCGGTCAATACACTGATATTACTTCCCAAAGGTGTGGATAAAAGACCATTGAGCTTGAGCCAAGCATGCTGTTACTTGTTGGGTGGGGGTGATGGAAGCAGGCAGATATGCTGATTAACGAAGCCATCAATCCTGTCTCGTTCCGTAAATCCCCACACAGGGTACATTTCCGTGCATACATTAGCCGTTGCTTCCTTTATTTTTCTAATCATTTGAATGACAATGTGACAGTTCAGTTTTTACAGGCTAGCAGCAAACTGGATCTGGTTCCCACTGAGGTGCAGCTAGTCGCTTGTGGCCGGTTCTAATTGTAACTAAACGGTTTAGTCTTAATGAGGACCGGTAATAAGGACTGTGGCCCGTCCCAACAAGCATAAAACGAACACTAGGTCCTGCATGTCCTAACCAACAAGTGCTGTTATTAGTTGTGTTATATATACATTAAAAGATAAAGCTGTATTTAGTAGACAGTTCAGATTATAAATGCCTTGTTTGCTGCAAAATAAAATCATTCTTGTGACCAAAAACAGTGAATTACATGTTAAAGTATTGTTTTGGACAGGGGTGGTTGATAATGTATTACTTCCTAATAAGCCAAACAATGCACAGATCATAACCATCTACTGACGGCGTATTCTGCTTGCAGCTATAGCATGTAGTCATCAAGTCAGACATCTAGGCAGTTTTTGCTATGGAAGGCCAGTAGACCCTGTCTCAATAAATAAACAAGAGGCCTAATATTGGGCTAAGGCATCTACATCCTATTTTCTGAAAACAATCTGCTGTTCAACAGCGAGCCAAGTCTAGGCTCACTGTCTTCTACATGATGCACTCCAGACAGGTAGCACTAACTCCTCTAGGAGTTCGTGTCGCTTGTCTTGTGGGTTTACTGTCCATCCACAACAGGTGGATGGACATTTGCCAAAAGCATCATGCAAGCAGGTGCTTTATGATCCCGGCAATTTACAGAAGAGGATAAAGAGCTCTGGGCCTGTCAGATCGATTATTCCATCTACATGTTACAGCAACACTCCCCCCACTACTACTTGCTTTCTAAATAACCTGAAACCCTGTTGATTGCAGCACACCAAGTAAAGACCAACAACTTGTGATCAAAATAATATCTGCAGAAACATCAAAAACTAAAAAACAGGCATGCACAAACAAATGCATTCACAACACGCAGCCAGGCCTCGAGGCTATGCCAACCTCCAGCTGTCAGCCATCACCAATCAATGACGCGTTAAAGCAATCACGTTATCATAGGCAGAGCGCAGCACATGATCAGGTTGCTGCTTCCACCTAGGGACTGAGTGCAGAAGTGTAAAATAGAACAAATATTGTCTATATATGTAAAGGTGACCTAAATAAACAACCTTGAACAAACCAGCACAGACCATTAGTGGATGGCAAAGCTCATTGTGAGGCACAGGAGGGAGTCAGTTGTGAGACAAATTACTCAAAGTCCACTTCCTGTATAGCAAAGGAATAACAAAAACTTTGCTGGCCGCAATTAATGCCTGGCTTAAATCTCTCACATTTCTCACCATCTCACCATCTACAAATACTTCAGTAATTGTATTAACATTCTAAAAACAGAATAAAACCCAAAATATATTTCTGTACCGTTTAATCCAAATGGCAAGTGAACGGTTGGCGAATATATCAAAGAAATGCGTCAAAATCTTACCGCTCTGACAATCAGCCTGATGCATGTTGGCCACAGTTCCATATTCTCCAAGAGAAAGAGCGCCCTCTGGTGGTAAAATCCTGTGAAACTGAGGAACATACCAGCAAGACCAGGAGCATCAATCATCTATCCGCTATTTAAAGGAGCCGTGTTCAGTGAAGGTTTTAACTCTATGTTTCTAATACTGTTTGAGTACCTGATTTATTCCCCGTTTACGCGCTCGTCGATCCGTCTATTAGTTGGCGTTTACTTTTAGTCTCCTCAGTCGATTTAGACATAGGAATTAATACGGTGCCCCAAAACACCTCGGACTAGCTAATACTTAATCATTTCAGTCTTGTTTAGTAAGAAAACTAGACAAGTAACGTCGTCATTATTTACAATTCAGTCTTACAAACATTTGATGCAGGATTCTACAGTGCACTTTTAAAGACGCATTCTGGGATTTTTGACCACTAGTTATCAAAGCGGTTAAACCAAAACAGGTCCCAACATTTTACATGTTTACATATTAAAACAACATCAATGGAATCAACATTCTCCCTAAGTAGTGGCATGCCCATGACTAAATTCCCTAGCAACAAGGCTCGATGCTGCCACTATAGTTGTGAAAACTTATTTTAAGACCACTACTGCGAAAAAAACTGATTTGCAACATTTACCAAGCAAGGGCGTGTTGATTATAATGTTCATGCTAACAACCAGCAAAGCAACGGAAGATTTGAAACATGTTTATTTTAATAGATCATTTTTTGAACAACCAAGGATGTAAAAAAAGAAAACCGACAGCGAAAGGTAATCCTTTCACTTATGATTTTTTTCTTTAAAAAAATAGCCTGCCTTTTCCCCCTTTTGTTCACAAACCGTTTCAAAAACAAACAAAAAAAATAATAATTAAAACAAAACCGAGAAGCTTGGAAGCCATTACATTTCCTGACAATTATAAATATAGTGGTTGGAACTGGGGATCTGAAACGGCTCACATGTAAATAGGTTTGTACGCGACAGCAACGACACTCGGCACTGCCTGTATCAAGTCGATTTTTAGAAAAACCAGGATCCCTTCATCCAGTATTAATTCAAAGTGTTTATGACAAGTAAATATTTACATTCCGCCAGTTCTGCTAGTCTTTGAGTGTGGCCGTGTCCGTCAGTCCCGCTGTGCTGTCCTGATTGTCTGTTCAGGGGGAGTAGTTGTGAGAGTATGTGAAGTAATCCTGCCCCTGTCCCCTCCCCATTGGGTAACCCCATGAAGGTCCGCAGGGCCCCCCTCCTTCTGGCCGCTCGTGTGGGCCCCCCCCTGGCCTGGGCCAGGGGCCACCTGGGGGGGCTCCTCGTCCTCGGTAACCACCTAACGACCCGGGGCCCATTCCCCTGGGTCCCATGCCCCCGGGGCCCATTCCCCTGGGTCCCATGCCCCCGGGGCCCATGCCCCTGGGTCCCATGCCCCCATCCATTTGTCCCGATGTCAACCCCATACAGCCATAGCCACCCCCGGCGTGAGGATGGCCCCCGGCCGCTCCGCCTCGACTACTTCTGGGTCCTCCGTGGACGGGCCTGGGTATTGAGCCTCCCCGGGCAGCTACTGGGGGGACCGCCAAGCCCGTTCCCAGGCTTTCAACACTGGTCACTGGAGTCCTTCCCCCCTGACTCCCAGGGGTATTCCCGCCAGGGGTTTCCGTCCTATCCCTCTCCGCTCCCTGGGTGTGGCCACTGTGGGCCACGGAGCCGGGCGTCGCCCCACCCTGGCTATTAGGCGTCCCGCCCCCCAAACCCCACAAGCCTTCCCCGAGCCCGCCCACTGTCCTATCAGGCGCCGGTGCAGGGGTCCCGTTGGCGCTGGAGCTGAGCACCCCGGGGTACCCAGGCGGGGCCAAGTCGTTCTGAGGATAAACCGTGTCCAGGGACCCGACGGACACGGAGGCCGGGTCAGAGTACGTAAGTGCCGTGGGCCGAGAAGCGGAGGCCTCGGCGGCCGAAGAGCCAGTGCACCCGGAGAAAGAGGCTCCGGCCCCGGCTGGCCCGGAGAAGGAACCCGACCCCGGAAGGCTGAACCCCTGGGACATGGACCCGGCCAACATGAGATGGGGAGGGGGCGGAGGGAGCTGGGGGATGTCCGGTAAGGTGAGGGGAGCCTGGCCGGCCGTGCTCAGATTAGAACCCGGGGTTGCGGCGTGCCCCGCGCCCGGGTGCCTGTAGTCTTGCTCCTGGGTGGCGCTGCAGGGAGAGGCCGGGTAGGCCGGAGATGCAGCGTAGCCGGAAGAGGACGCGTATGGCGCCCACTGGGCGGACGGGCACAGGAAGCTCTGGTGGGGGTTGACGGTGAAGCCTCCCGGGGAGGTGTCGGCCGAGCCGGGCCGCCCCGCTTGATTGGTGGCTTTGAACTGGGAGATGGCCGACTTCAGGGCGGCAAAGTCCGATAGGTTGGGGGTGGAGCTGGAGAAGGGGCTTTGGTGCCCCAGGGCGTTGAGCTGGTCGGGGAGAGGAGGGCGGAACTCGTCTGACGCGGGGAGGGGGGGGTGCCGGGACGGGTCTCCCGGTCCCGATGGACGCTCCTGCCTTGGGGCGGAGGGCTCCGTGATAACCTGGTTAACCATGTCGTCGTCTTCTGAGTCCAGGGACATGTCTTCCTCTTCTACACATTCGTCATGAACTACTGAGGGACAGGCAGAGAGACAGGCAGAGAGACAGGCAGAGAGACAGGCAGAGCAAGAAAAAGAGAGTGGGGTGATTTGGGGGTAAAGGTTATGGATACATGTCAAATATTTAGCTTTCAGCCCATGAGCCAGAAATATTTTGCTGTAACAGTGACGCAAAGCTGTAGTTCCTGATACCTACCAGTAGAGGGCGGTGTGGGCAGCTCATTCTGGCCACTGCCGCCGATTAGGCTGTGGAAACTGGTCATGATGTCGTCGATGTTGGCAATCACTATGCCGTTCCTAGAGTACTCCAGGAACATCTCAAAACGCCGCTCTGGAGGGCCAATAGAAACAAAGATCAGTGGTTTACTGAGGAAGTACAAAGTGTGGTTAACAAAAAATAAATCTCTTAGAGTAATGGAATGAAGGTCTTGAGGCCCCGTGAGGAGCAGTGTAAACAAGATGGAGAGGGGGCACCTGTGAGGAAGATGATATGCCGGTGCTGGGTGTGGTTAGCCTGGAGCTTGATCAAGCAGTCTAGATCTGGTGCCTGGCGCGATTGGGCGTCACACTCGTGGTAAGGCAGGAAATCCACCAGGTGCTTCTTCTGATAGGCTGATAGCAGGTTCAGAAGAGCCATGGCGTCACTGTTCATCCTATGAGAGGAGAAAAGGGGAGTGGTGTTACTAAAACAGCCTGAATAGGTGAGGCAAGAAAAGCACACAAGAGCGTTGCATATCATGATTTCATGTTGGAGGTTGGATGTTTATGTGACCGTTTATTTTGATGGAACCTCGGCCTTAGAGAACATGGAATACTTTTAGTATTTTGGCCTCTTGCAGAGATGTTCCTATTAGTTGATTAGTAGAGAAAACTGAGGGACTTGGTATAGTAATCACAGGTTGCAGAAAGACCAGCTAATGTTGAGCAAAGCCTCAATTTACATAATTTGTATTTCAAAACAGAAATACTCATACATCTACACTCTTATGTTCTTTTGATTATAGCTTGATCAGCCACTAAAATTACATTTGGTTGCCATCTGAGCAGCAATTATTATAGTAACCCTCAGACAGAAAGCCATTCAAAAGATACATTTTACAGGTAGATGTCATCTTTTTTTTTGCGAAGACGGATGCATAAAAAGTTAAAAAAGACCCATTTATAATCCAAAAGTAGTGTGAATAGCACCCAAGAGCAATATGTAAATGATTAGAGGTCCTTTCGCATCTTCTCAAACCAATATAAAGATTACCCACTTCCAGCAAACCTCGCTAAGAGAAACAATTAACCAGTGCTTATAAGGAACCAAGGGCGTTACAGCTCGGTCAAAGGTCATTACTAACCTGCCCTGCTCTTTGAGCTTCTTCTGGGATTTGCAGTGGATCTTCCACTGCCATGGGTTCTCTGGTGAGCTCTGCTCCTCAAGGAACCGCAGAAATGACCGCAAACGCTCTGCAAATGGGGAGACAGAAACACAACACATCCGTCACCTGGTGTGACAGCTTGGCCTGTTCCCTTTCCAAAAGGAAGTGGGGGAAAAAAACACCACCAGATCTGTAGTAAAATCACTATGACATTCACAATGATGGAATTGGCCGACTCGCGTTTGAGAGTATATGCTGCCGCAACAATGGAAAAACGTGTCTCGACAAAGGATTATATATTTTAATACAACTTTCCAAATGTGGACAGAAATACACATGGATGTACCTTTTAAAAACAAAGACGCCTATTTAGTATGCTTTGGCGTTTCATTTAGATAGTAGTATTGATGTCACCAAATGTGCAACAGGGTCATTCTCACAAAACCTCTAAAACACCACAGCCGTGATCTTTTCAAGAAGAAAGTACCACAGTTCAGTTAAAAACGACAACATAATAATAAAGATAGTGCTGTGCTCTTTCTTGAACAGTGTAAGATTTATACAAAAAAATTACTTATTACTGTATTTTAATTGATTTTGAGCTGAAATTCTCATTACCGCAATGCGTATACATCCATTTTAATGAATCTTTGATTGAATTTTAGATTGATTTAACTAAAAAACATTCACCAAAACAAAATGCATATTGTTTATTATGTCTTGCAATAAAGCAAAACATATTGAATTGACCGGTTTAATATTCAAATAATGTTTTAGGGGTGTAAAACATGGTGTCCATGCATGTAATTCTCATCCTTGGTAACATTGTTCACGTTCCTGTAAAAAAACTTTATTTAAAAAATAATGGAGTTATTAGGTTATAATGCATCACAAAAAAAAGAAGCTACCAGGTAAGCTAAGTTTATTCCATTTTTCAACTTTAAAATGAAAACTTCTCCCTTTATCTTCTGTACACGACAATATTGATTCTCATTACCGCAAGATGAAATATTACTTGTTTAAAAAAAGCTTTCATGATTATTATTTGATCAATATTAAGGTAAATACGTTCCTAACAAGATTTATTAAAACGTTTTTGCAGAGTCATAATGGCTTCTCCATTGTTAGCTAAATATGCAAGCTCCTCTCATCCTCCGCAATGCACATCTCATACACCGCTACACTGTTACGATAATGAGAACTGCTGCTATGGTAGTGATAATTTGCCCTTTTTTGTGATTTATTGTTTTAGATTTCATAATTATTTTTGGCAGGGGCCCCGCTAAGGATTTTGGCCCACATAAAAGGATTGCAGTTTGTTCCCTCCCATAGTAGGCCCAGATGTTTTAGTAGAAGCCTCAAGTGGCACACATGCTCATTTTTACATGTCCAACTGACAGTGCCATTTTTGCTGGGAATTGTAGCATCTGCAGCACCACCTACAGTGGAGTAAAAAAGTATTTGATCCCCTGCTGATTTTGTACATTTCCCCATTGACAAAGAAATGATTAGTCTATCATTTTAATAGTAGGTTTGACAATAGTAGGTTTGACAATAACAAAAAAATCCAGAAAAAGAATTTCAAATAAGTAATACATTTATTTGCATTTTACTCAGTGAAATAAGTATTTCAAGATTTCTGGCTGCCAGGTGTCTTTAATACACGTAAAGAGCTGAGATTAGGAGCACTCTCTTAAAGGAAGTGCTCCTAATATCAGCTTGGTTCCTGTGTAAAAGACCCCTGTCCTATGAGGCAATGAATAAATCAGATTCCAAACTCTTCACCATGGCCAAGACCAAAGATTTGTCCAAGGAAATCATGGACAAGATTGTAGACCTACAAAAGGCTGGAATGGGCTGCAAGACCATCGCCAAGCAGCTTGGTGACAAGATTACAACAGTTGGTGTGATTATTTGCAAATGGAAAAAATACAAAATAAATATCAATCTCCCTCGGTCTGGGGCTCCATGCAAGATCTCACGTCGTGGAGTTTCAAAGATCATGAGAACGGAACTACACGAGAGGAGCTGGGTCCACAGTCACACGTTTTGGCAAACTGTCTGAAGTTTGCCAAAGAACATCTTCAGAGGAAAACTGGGTGAAAGTGTTATGGTCAGATGAGACCAAAATCGAGCTCCTTGGCATCAACTCAACTCGCCGTGATTGGAGGAGGAATGCTGCCTATGACCCCAAGAACTCTATCCCCACTGTCAAACATGGAGGTGGAAACCTTATGCTTTGGGGTTGTTTTTCTGCTAAGGAGACAGGACAACTTCACCACATCAAATGTTGTGGCCATGTACTGTCAAATCTTGGGTGAGAACCTCCTTCCCTCAGCCAGTGCATTGTAAATGGGTCGTGGATGGGTATTCCAGCATGACAATGACCCAAAGCACATGGCCAAGGCAACAAAGGAGTGGCTCAAGAAGAAGCACATTAAGGTCCTGCAGTGGCCTAGCCAGTCTACAGACCTTAATCCCATAGAAAATCTGTGGAGGGAGCTGAAGGTTAGAGTTGCCAAACGTCAGCCTTGAAACCTTAATGACTTGGAGAGGATCTGCACAGAGGAGTGGGACAAAATCTCTCCTGAGATGTGAGCAAACCTGGTGGCAAACGTCTGACCTCTGATTGCCAACAAGGATTTTGCCACCAGGTACAAAGTAATGTGTGCAAAGCGGTCAAATACTAATAGTAAATAGTAAAATGCAAATCATTTTATAATTTATTTGAAATGTGTTTTTCTGGATTTTCTTTGTTGTTATTCGGTCACTCACTGCTAAAAAATAAACCTACCATTAAAATTATAAACTGACAATGTTTTGTTAGTGGGCAAACATACAAAATCAGCAGGGGATCAAATATTTTTTTTGTCCCCTGTACATGTCTACCGCTGAATTGAATAACAAACTTGATGTTATGGTGATTTGTATTGCAGTGCGACAGCTAGTGCAAAAAATAAAGTTGCAGCAAGTGCTAGATTAAAAAAAGCATAGAGACGAAATGTACAGCCATCCAGAACTCTTGGAGGAATCCAGGAGGAAGGAAATAGAAATTTCAGGACTCATAAAAAGAATTTAGCAAGTTGTGTCATGTGTAGCTGTTATTATGTTAGTTTTGTTGAATTAAGTCCCATTGGTTGTTATTATAGGCTCTATAAAAAGGATATCAAGATGGCAGTATTATGTTAATTATTATGTAATTATACAGACGACATTAGATTGTAGAGTTACAATAGCTCTATTGTAGAGAGAAACTACATTCTGATGTTATGTTACACTTTCAGATATCGGAAAAAAACTGAAGATCTGACCGTTGAACAACATTAAAAGAAAAAGGGTTTATCTGGCCTAATCGCTTTGTGTTTGTTTGTATTGTGTATAGCATTGTTTTGTGAACTAAATGTATTCAGTTCAATACTGGTGAAAATCAATGGTATTTGTTCTATGAAAGATGCTTGTGTTTTGTTATAGTTCTGTAAATGTGCATATTATATATTGTATTTTAACCACAAAATGTTTTTTTTCAGATATTATTGAGTTATGGTGTTTTTATGCAGGAGTCCTGGTTATTGAATTACCAATTCTCATTCCCAAAATCATCAGCCTCATTTCCGAAACATGTGTCTCATTACTGAAACGGTTGATAATTAAGCTATTAATTAATTAATAACAAATAATATTTTGTCTTTCAATGTGTCCAGAATATTATCGTTTTTTTTTACTTTAGTTTTGCAGTAGGACTTCAAATGTCAGGTTTGGATCAAATATCACAAAAAAAACGATCATGGGGAGTGTTGTGGAAATGAGAGAAAATAGCCAAAACAACTAAATGTATTTATTTTAAAAAACTTTTCCCCAGAGATTCATGCAACTTTGTATAGGCTTATTTAATAATTTATTTACAAAAATTGAACAAAAAAATGTTTTTCTATCATTTTTGGCGTTTTGGATAGTTGCGGTAATGAGATTTTTTCAAGAACTTGCTTGGTAAAATGTGAATAAAAATGTTATGTTGTTAGTAAATGTTTAGAGATTATTACTCACAATAACCTAAGACCTTGCTATAATGTTTCAAAAGAAAATTTCTTTATGTATTTTTTAATTTTCATGTTTGAAATATTTGAAAACAAGATTTCATGAGAATGACCCAACAAGCAACTAATTTGAGTGTCATTGTCAATACATTCCACAGTCTCCCTGAACCGAAAGGAGTGTTCCGTGTCAGTACAATTTAGTTTGGAAAAAAGCTTAATTTCACCATTCAAATGAAATAAACCCAAACATCGTTTTGGAACCGGTCAACTTTTCCTCACCCCACCCTGCAACGTACCCAGCGTTATGAAGTCCGGATTGAGGACAAACTCGTCGGAAACGATGAATCCGCCGGACACAAACAGTTCGTTGTAAGTGTGGTTCTTGACGTCGTCCAGACTGTCCACCCCAGCGAAACTCACGCTCGACAGCTTCTTCAACGACACCAGGGCTGGGATCTAGCGGCAGGGGGTTTCAGAAGACAATGAAGACACACATACAGCTTTAGATTAAAAAAAAAAAAAAAAAAGACGGCTCCGAGGGCATATTCAATATACAGCGCTTTGTTTATCTTTGGGCTGCAGTAGTGATTTCGATTGCATTCCTATCAACTCTGCTGGTCCAATTACAAATCCATAATTTCAGTTGAAGGGAGAATTCTCTGGACAGATATCCAGCTAGGCTTATTGATCCCTCATCCCACCCGGCGCCGGAGGCGTTGTTACCTTGTTGACGTGGGCGGAGATGTCCACGTTCTGAATGATGATGAGCAACTTATCCAGACTGCTGTGGCCCTCCAGGAACATCTGAGGGTTACACTCCGTGTTACCCAAGCTCTTCAAGTACTCCTGCCGCGGAGAGAGAAAGAGACGCTTAATAGACGGCTGCAGCACAAAACCGCGGAGGTGCAGACAGAGCTTGGGTGGCGGGAATGCCATCGGTACGTTTCAGGGCTGGGCGGCGCGGACGGAAGAAACAGCGGTGGAAATGTGCAACTGTGAGGATTTGACCATATGGGTAGGCTAGCATGGGATTCGACC